>CAHIKZ030003431.1:4442500-4450000 GCA_903632075.3 Acanthosepion pharaonis
AAAATAGAAGTCTGTTACTCACTTTCCTCTCTCCTTCACTGACAAGTAGTTTTGCCTCTTATCGAACACGCATGTCCCAAAATGCTGGGGATAACCGAGAAAAGAAAAAAAAAAGGAAAATTCCTTCTTCATTTTCCCCTTCAATGACAAATATTTAGATTTTCCTACTAAGGACAATAAAAGTAGTCAATCCAGACTATATGCGTTGTGCTGTTTAACATCACAAGAAACCTTTCTAAAGTTTGATTTTTCAGCAACAGATCAACATCAATATATTGGTCCCAAAAAAGTAGTGAAAACGAACGTGACGACGAAACTGATTAGGTCCACTTCCGAACAATGACAACGGTCTCCAAACACTTTTTCAAGTCACACGGACGATCACCAGACGTGCAAAGAAGTTGGGGATAGAACTACGGACCTACAACCATGTAAGATATCGTGACAATGTCATACTTATTGTTCTTACAATCACTGATGTTGATCGTTATTATTGATACAAGATTAAATCAGTTAAAGAATTTCATTCTAAAAATATATAAAGCCAGAAACTTAATAAAAGTTTAAAGCAATAATTAACCAAGAATATATTCTTGTTAATTGTGTCTTTAAGAAAAATTATTAATTACTAGCATTACCTGAAAAATATCACGTGTTCTGCTATTCACATTTTCTGATGAATCTTACTTTAGTTAATGATTGAATAAGCTCCTTGCGAATTCCACAACTAAAAATACCCATAGAAAGCCCCCTATTAAAGCTAAACAACGTTAACAAAATATAAAAAAGCAATCATAAATATGAACACAGGAACTAACAAATTTAAAGAGGTAAGAGGGTACAAAATGAAAAAATGATAAGGTTTTCTATTTCACTGAAGCAAACTTGGGAGTGTAATCCTCCTCTTTTTTCTTTCCTTGTTTCTTCTTCTGTTTATCCTCACAATCGAACAGGAATGGCACATTATCTGAAATTTGAGGGCAGGGGACAGGCAAGCTATTACAGGACGTAACGTACTTGGTAAGTAACTAAGTAACATGCATAATTATAATATGATTGCATGCTGTTTCTGGAGGGTTAGTTCAACTAACAACACGGAAATGGAAGCAATTCTGGCTAGGATAGTTTTTGTTCACTTCGCATTAATGTCCTTGAAAAATAAACGAATCCATCTGTACTATTTGTCCTGCCGACTATGCATTAAATAGTAGTACAGACTGGGTTTTCTTGCCTTGGTTAGCAGGCAGTCTAAAAGAAAAGCATCTCTAAATTTAAAAAGGTGAAGCCAACAGGGATATTTCAAAAAAGAAAAAAGGAAACTGCGAAGAGATATAATCAGGTTTGGATTATCATAGAGGCTAATATATAGGCTCCACTTTAGGTTGGTTATAATTCTGGTTATAAAAATTTTGTTGTTTTTTTGTACTGCGGTTCTGCTAATTTGGTTGCAATAAATGGTGATATTTCTTAACGAATATCTTTTATCGACAAACAAAAGATAGCAATTTTAGTTTAAAGAATTTGAAGTTTATTTTAAGCTATGTAAATGTCGCTAAAATATATCACGAGTAAAAAATATTCAAGACGGGTACGGCTGAGTTAGAAGTTGGCTCTAAGGGGCATAATTTCATTAGCTTAGAGGTCCCTAAGGGTCATAATCTGGTCCTGATATAATTACCTATTCCTTGAAAATGATTGTTTTCTTGTTCATCAAAAGCTGTTAAGTTTACCAAGTTTCTTTTTTCTTTTATTCTCTATTTTTCTGTTTTCTTTTTTCTGCTTTCTCCTCCTTCATGTTGCATGACAATTTCTGCAGACTTAGATCAGTGGTTCTCAAACGGTGAGTCCGAAGAGGATAGCAGGTGATGCAGAATGATTGAACGGCAATCAAAGATTTCGAAACAGTTTAAAAAATTTCATATACCAAAAATAAATATGACTTCAAAATTTAAAATATTATTATGGATTATTTCTAATTGCATGCATGAGTCCCAGTATAAATAGTTATAAGTAATTATTGACCGATTTTATCATTGTGATATTTTTTGCATTATATCAAGTATTAAGAATATAGTAACTAGGGTCTGCAAATTGGAGCAGAGAGTTATCAATGATAATATTCCTACTTCGAATCTGGAGTTATCTCCCTTTAACTCTCTTTCTCTGTTTTTTTTTTTTAATTTTATCCCATAAAATTTAGTGAGATATGAGTAAATTTTAATTCTGAAAATGCAGCCCAGATAAAAAAAATAATTTGTGAACCACTAAACTAACAAGATGTCTACATTTTATTTTGAAGAGTCAACAACAAAGGGAGGTTATTAATAGTAAGTCAAAAGGGAGATTGCTAGTAAGTCAAAAGGGAGATTACATTTACTTGTGTTTAAATCAAAGATTTAGAAACTATTTTAAAAAATCTTATACCAAAAATAAATATAATTTCAAAATTTAAAATATTATTATAGATTACTTGTAATTGCATGCATGAGTCCCAGTATAAATAGTTATAAATAATTATTGACCGATTTTACCGCTGTGATATTTCTACATTATATCAAGTATTAAGAATATAGTAACTAGGGTCTGCAAATTCGATGAGAGAGTTATCAATGATAATATTCTGACTTCGAATCCTCGATTATTTTCCTTTAACTCTCTCTCTCTCTCTCTCCCTGTTCTTTTTTTTTTTAAATTTTTAAATGTACTTTTTTAAATTTGTGAGTTGCAAGCAAATTTTCATTCCAAAAATGCGGCCCAGAGAAAAATGTTTGGTAACCATTGAATTTCAATTTAATTTAAACTTCACTTGTCATTTAAACGTCATACTGAAAACAGAATCATGCATATATATATATATGTCTACATATTTATAAAATCATAAGTTTTATCAATAATTTCTCATTAAATTTAATCTGATTTAATTGTTACAGTTTTATAAATTTACACCAACCTCAAATTATAAATCTTTGAAGAAACCAACAGGAAACCACTGCAGGTGAATAATCACGGCAATTCACAGTTTGCATATATTATTTTAAGAAAATGAAGATGTAATGAGCTATGACCGCCTACGTCCTGAAAGGACATGGCATAAAAGATGCAGGTGGAAGCAAACGTAAATGTAAATGACGTCACAAAAACAATAACAAATTTAGCGTGGAAAAATCATTTAATTTATTTCCCGATTTTTTTAACAAGAGTAGAGGTTTATCTTGTTCCCTGTTTCGGATTCGGTTTCCGGTTCCTTCTAAAGTCTTTTCATTCACTTTCACATCCAGTAGCCCCCTTGCATCTTAGTGGCATTATCACCTTGTTTAGTGGTGAATTGATTTTAAAAATAGTTTAAATTTCAATAAAAGAATGTTGCGATTAAGGAGTATACTTCGATTAACTCCACAAACAAAATCTGACAGTCTTGTGGTCTTCCCATTCAGCAACATACACATTGCAAAGGATTTGTTTTTCGTAATTTTAAAGTAATAAAATAAGTAATATTCATAATATGAAATTACAATGTAACTTTATATATTTATCGGTTATGAAACATGATTTATCCTACTTAGTAATGTCATATTCCATTGTTATGCTAACTACAAGGTATTATTCAATGTCAATATACAGGTATACTTTGTGTTACCATAACAACGCAATATCTCTTCGGTAAGCCTATTTTTATTGCCTTTTATTTCTTTTGTTTTGTACTAATTTGATTTTGATATTTATACTTTTAATGATTTAAAAAAGTAGAATTATTACTTAATACGCGACAATAAAGACAATTATAGGGATAAAATACTAGATTCAGCCAGTTATGTACCATGCGTGATACACGCTTAGGCGATCATGAATCTTTCGATACATGACTGACGAGGCAGATTTTTTCTCGCGGTAGGTTACCATTTCTTTCTAAGGTAGACCAGTTGCCATCCAAGGCTGTAGAACCCGGTCTGTCCTGCTATTTACCCATAGCTGTTAAGAAAAGGATTCCTACCTTTCCCAATGGTATTAGTGAATGTAATGGATCTGACTGGAATTCGAACTTGGTTCTCCGATTCCTCAATTCGAGCCGCTATCCATTACTCCATGATATATAAAATATAAACAATGTAATTAGAAAATTACGTACATATTGCCGACTTAATCCATTTCAGGTTGATGCTGTTCATTCATACAGAGATTTAATTCCAAAAGCAAAACAAAGTACGACGATAAGGGAAGGTTTCGTTGGAGACAAAGAAAAGAGTGTTCAACTGGTATATAATATCAATTGTCCTATATGGCAGTGCATGCTGGACAAGTTCCTCACAGATGAAGAAAAGTATGGGGCCAACATAAATGTTCTACAGAAGGATGATAAGAATACCACAGATGGAACGCGTAAGCACCAAGGAAGTCTTAAGGAAAATGGAAACAGAAAGGACATTTATAATTATACTCAGAGACAGCTGAAATTTTGGACATATAATGAGGAAGGAGGGCTTGGAGAATCTGACACTTACAGGGCAGAACGAAGATAAAAGGGATAGACGGGGACAATGAGTCACCTAACTAACAATTTTGTGCAGATAAATGACGGAATGGGAGGTTGGATGGTTAGTAAAAAGACAAACATTATCAAGATAAAAAAAGATAAGAATTTGTGGAGAGCTTTGATCGCCCACATCCTGAAAGGACACAGTACATAAAAGAAGAATGCTTTTATTTATTTTTTACTATAAAGGAACGACACATACGATAATTTATTACGAGCCCTGAACTATTTTCTCTGACAAGTTCTATGGCCTTCTCCTTCAACTGCGGTAAATAAATAAATCAACAAAGCCCCTAAGACTCAATGGTTTACTGAGTTTGAAAGAATATGGGAGATAGAAAAATATTATTAAAGAAAGAGAACAATAAAAGAACAGGAATTAAGAAAACAATAGATAACGATTGACGTTGCATTTTAATTTTTGAAGATCAAAGTTGACTGGAATGCAAGTGCGAGAGAAGGAACTGTTAGCATAGAACTTATGATTACATCTAGCAAATTCAATTGTAAAATGCTGAAACACGAGTTGCCAATCTAGTACAACGCTTAAATTCATAATGTCTACGTACTATAGAGGAAAATTCATAAGATCTATTACCATGAAAGTATTTATAGAAAGGCACAGGAAAGCTACATTACGGCGGTTGGAAAATGACTGAAGCTGAGATGCCAGGTCAGGACCAATAATATTGCAAATTGTTTTTTGTATTTTATCAAGAATCTCTACATATATAGCACGACCATCATGGCAGCAATATTCAAAGTATGGACGAATGGTGAACTTATGAATATTCTAGAGAGAAAAACTTTCTAGCACGACACAGTGAACCAACTTACCTAGTAGCAGTCAAGAATCTGTTTCAATATACCTTTTCCACACCATGTCAGTAGAAAACATTAGCCCGAGAAGGCGCTTTGAGCCACTCTCTTGTAGGTTAGCATCGGCCATGCTGATGGGAGGTAGAAAGGGGTCACTTAGACAATTAATAGAAAATAGTTTTATTTTGGAGGCGTTAAAATTAACAAGGCATTTATTTCCACATTTAACCGCAGATTGTAAGTCATTTTTTTTTTAAGATCAGCTGCCAATTCGACCTTATCGAACCGATTAGACTTACTATTAAGACAGGAGTAAATAGTTATGTCATCAGCATACATAGCGAGTTGAGAACTGATGTCATCATTGATGAAAATGAGGAGCAACGTATGTCTAAGGATAAATCTCTTGGGTCACCTGCATTAATATAAAAAGATCTAGAAGAGTGGCCGTTCAAGATAACTTTCATTTCGTGATTTGATAAGGAAGATTCAGTGTGTTCAAAAATTCGTTTAGAACTTGTGAAGAAAATCAGTATGCCAAACCTTTTCAAATGCCTTCGAGTTAACCAAAGTAACAATCCGCGCTTTACCATTCTTATCTAAAGCTTGATAGACTCTTTCAGCAAAAATCGTTAAGACGTCAATAGTTAACCTAGAGGACCGAACGTCATATTGCTTATCTGAAAGAAAACTCCGCTTAACGAATTGACTAGAGCCTCTGATACTTTGCCAAAAAGAGGTAGAAGGCCGATAGATAAGAAGGATCAGATGGTTCATATGAGTTCTTCAAAACAGGAACTACAGAAGACTATTTCCAACGAGTAGCCAGGCATTTATTTTATTTAAAAAATGGATTTTAACTCAAACTTTCGCTGTTCTTAATGCCATTTAAATCAGACAGTTATGTAATACAGACTTATGTGATCATGTATGTTTCGATACATGACTGACGAGTCAGATTTTTTTCCAGCAGTAGGTTGCCATTTATTTCTGCGGTAGACCAGTTGCCATCTTAGGCTATAGAACTCGGTCTGTCCTACTATTTACCCATAGCTAGGGGAAGAAGAAAAGAATTCATACCTTTCCCAAGGTCTTAGCACGTAAGTAAATGAAACGGATTCGACTGGAATTCGAACTCGGCTCTCCGATTCCTCAATCCCTCCATTACTCCACCGTACCTCCTTGCCATTTAAATGAAGATGCTAAAAGGATGCAGCTAACGTTATCAATATTGTTGGTTGAAATGTGCAGCTACAGTGAAATTAATGGTTGTTTTTGATAGTTTTCTTATTGTTATTAAACCGAAGACGGAATTTCGTACCTGTTTCACCGATATAATTTCCTGTTTTGCATTTGTTGTAAAAAAGTGAAGATATTACATTGACTTTTCTTTATATATATATATATATATATATATATATATATATATATATATAGAGAGAGAGCATTTGGTGTATTTATTTGAGGCAGCAGGTTTTAATTTATATATATATATATATATATATATATTTGGTTGAAGACAGTGAATATTTTTCCTTTAATGTCTTCTTATTTAATTTTGTACTGTTCGGGCGATTTTTATAGTTTCTGGGGAGAATTTAAACATGTTGCAATTCTCCTCAGAAACTAGAAAAATAGTTTGAATAGTAGAAAATTAAAAAAAACAAAACAATGTTTTCTGAGTGCTTTTGGCTTTCATAGGACATTATCAGAGTTTTTTTGTGTGCGTGTGGTTTCATAGGGATCGTGTCTATGTGTATACACAGTGTTTTTTTTTTTGGGGTGGTTTTCTAGGTCTTCACGTGTCGGTGGGTTTTATATCGGATATTTTTTTCAAGTAACACGACAATTTATGGTGTCACCTTTTTATACTTTTCTTGTTTGAATAGATGTAAGATATATTCAGAATGTTTGTTCCTAAACTGAATGCAATTTTATTGAGGCTAAATTATTTGATTTTTATGGTTAAAACTTCTACTATTTGGTACACAAACACACAAGCAAAACCCTTTGATAATGTCCGATGAAAGCTGAATACATTGGACAATTTACATTCAAAGTCTCCCAAGAAACAAAAAAATATCCCGAATCGTATAAAAATTAAATAAAAATTAATTTAAACAAAGAACGTTCGTTGGTCATCAACCAAA
>CAHIKZ030003431.1:4455000-4472500 GCA_903632075.3 Acanthosepion pharaonis
GATAGCGATTGACATTGCATTTAATTTTTTTCTGATTAAAGAAAAGCGTTGATCCGGAAGGGAGTTCCACAAGGGAGAAGTGCGAGAAAAGAAACTGTTAGCATAGAATTTACAGCTACATCTGGCCAGTTCAACTATAAAATTGATAAGATCTTGACGCCTGTCTAGTACTGCGGTTAAATTAAAAAAGTCTAGGTACCATAACGAAAAGCTCATTCGAACTATTACCATGAAAGTATTTCATAGAAAAGACACAGAGTGAGTGAACCCGAGCCGCCAGATCCGGACCAATAATATTGCTGATTCTTGTTTTAATCAAGGAGCTCAAGGTAAATAGCAGGGGCACTTAGTCATGTGTAGATGCAATATTCTAAGCATTTCATTGCGTTCATGTGTGGAGAGTAGTGTGTTTAATGGAAGACCAGATAGTGAGAGAGATACACCCACATGAGCTAAATGCATAAATAGTATGGATTGAATTGTCCGGAGATACAATTCATTATGGTATTGAGAGGTCCCACTGGAGGCCACTGTATGGCCCAAAACCCATTCCCAAAATAGCAGTGCAATAGCCCCGATATAATACACTTGCTGATAGGATAGCCTCCTTCGAAGTTACTTAAAGGTTCGGATCCCTATCAGGTGGATAACGCCAAAACCCAGAAAACTCTACTTCTAGCAGCCGTAATGAAGAGATAAATAACATTGGAAAGTATATACAGGCGTCACACCACGAGTATACATGTCTTGTCTAACCAGAAATCAAGGCAACAGAACTCCTAAATGGATCAGAAATATTGTCCCGGTCAGAGACCTAAGGTACCAAGACAAGCATGCGCATACATATAAAACCCATTGGGAGAAGAGGGCTGGGTAGCGAAGGTTGCTCGGGTGTGCAACTGCATCCCTTACCCCCATTTTTAATATAGTAGAAGCAAAATTACTTGGGTGGGGGCACTCATTGGTAAGTTATCTGTTACATCCAAAAGATTTGCAGGTTTTTCAATTTGAAAAATTTAGTTAACAGTTTGATCGCACAATTAATTTTGAGCTTTCTATATTTACTGCATGTACCGTACCACTCACCCATCTTTGGATTTATACCCCCCGCCCCAATCTTTAATAAGGAAAGGAAGTGGACTGATGTAAGAGCAGTGGTGTTAAGTGTATGATTAATTCCGTGCATATGTGCTTGGGTGGAGTTATAAAAACTGAAAGTGTTATTTAATATTAAGTTTCAGCTTAGTATCAGTTTGAATATCTCCTGTTAAAAGAAAATTTGAGCATAGATTTACAACTAGGCTTATCAGATCAGTCACCAGGAAGGAGTTTTAACAGTTACATAGCAAATTCATTAAACCAAATAACTGAAAAGCGGAAAGATACTACATACAAAGATAATGTTATTCCAATTATTTAAATCTCTCTCTCTCACCCCACTCTCTCACATAATTAAACGCGCCAATTAAAATAGAGATAGATAGATAGATAGATAGATAGATAGATAGATAGATAGATAGATAGTGTTGTGTCGGAAACCTACCACCCCTCTGGAAGATGAACTTGTCTGCGAACAAAGACTTTAAATAGTGGCATGTCAAAAGACAGATAGACAGAGAAGTTCTTAGCTGAGCTAGTTATTGACTACTCAGGCGATTTCTGTACCTTTTTTACCAACCTATTAAAACCCTTTTTATTGTTACGTGTTATTTGGCGTTTGTCTCTACTAACCCCAAATCAACATCATAACAGATAGATAGATAGATAGATATGAACTAGATATATAGATATGAGACAGAGAGATAGATATGAACACGATAGACTGATTGATTCCTTTTCTATGGTTTTTCAACACTTTGCAGGTTATTTTAAAACAAGAAAATATTCTTGAATTGTAAAAATATTTTTTAATTTATTCGTTTAGTGACAAAAGTCATACTAATTAATCGATAGCGAGGAGGAAAAGAAGTAGCTCCATACCTTTCCCGAGCGTATTTGGGCGTCAAGGAATATAACATAACCCAACAAATATAACGAACTCGACGCTCTGACTAAGAATTCTGAGCCATTATCCATTAAACACATCCAAACTTACAGCCCCCGGTATTCCCGGATAAATCGATAGTTTTGAACAAAACAGATTTGAACAAGATAGATGTTTAAACAGCATAGATATTAACAGAGACAATGAAAAAGATAGCTAGCTAGCTCGCTAGATAGATAGATAGATCTGAAGAAGACAAATAGATATGAACAAGATAGATAGATCTGAAGAAGACAAATAGATATGAACAAGATAGATAGATAGATAGACATGAACAAGACTGACAGATAGATAGATATAAACAAGACAGATAGATATGAACAAGATAAATAGACAGATATAAACAAGATAGATAGAAGCATATGAACAAGATAGATAGATAGATAGATAGATATGAACAAGATATATAGATATATAGATCAAGAGTTAGATAAGAACAACACAGATATGAACAAGACCAATAAATATGAACGAGATAGATGGATATTGAACAAGAATGGGTAAGAACAAGATAGCTAGATAGACCGATTGATAGATATGAACAAGACAAATAGATAAATAGATATGAAAAAGATAGATAGCTAGAATGACAGATCAATATGAACAAGATAGACAGATAGGTTTGATAGATACATATGAACAAGTTTTAGATAGATAATAATGGTATAATGATACAAGTTTTAATATCATATCTAAGGGGAAAGAAGTTGATCCATACCTTTCTTAAGCGTATTAACAGAGATAGTGAAACAGATAGCTAGCTAGCTAAATATATAAATATTTTACTGAGATAGATAGATAGATATGAACAAGATAGATATACAGGTAGAAGTATATTAACAAGATGTAGATAGATATGAACAAGATAGATTGAGAGAAAGATGGATACGAAAAAATAGATACATAGACAGATATGAGCAAAACAGATCGATAAATAGATATGCAGAAGACAAATACACGGACAAATATATATGAACAAGATAGATCGATAGATAGATGGATGTATATGAACAAGATAGATAAATTGATGAATTTGAATACAGATAGATATGAAGAAAATAGATATGAATAAGACAAATACGTAGATAGAGAGATAGATAGATAGATAGATTGATTTAAACAAGATAGAGAGGTACAAGCATAGGAATAAGATAGAGAGGTACAAGCATAGGAATAAGATAGAGAGGTACAAGCATAGGAATAAGATAGAGAGGTACAAGCATAGGAATAAGATAGAGAGGTACAAGCATAGGAATAAGATAGAGAGGTACAAGCATAGGAATAAGATAGAGAGGTACAAGCATAGGAATAAGATACAGAGGTACAAGCATAGGAATAAGATACAGAGGTACAAGCATAGGAATAAGATAGAGAGGTACAAGCATAGGAATAAGATAGAGAGGTACAAGCATAGGAATAAGATAGAGAGGTACAAGCATAGGATACAAGATAGAGAGTACAAGCATAGGAATAAAGATGAGGGGTACAAGCATAGGAATAAGATAGATTTACAAGCATAGGAATAAGATAGAGAGGTACAAACACAGGAATAAGATAGAGGTACAAGCATAGGAATAAGACAGAGAGGCAAAAGCATAGGAATAAGATAGAGAGGTACAAGCATAGGAATAAGATAGAGAGGTACAAGCATAGGAATAAGATAGAGAGGTACAAGCATAGGAATAACATAGATGAATATGAACAAGTTAGATAACTAGAAATATATGAAAAAGATAGATAGATAGATAGGAAGAAGACAAATACCTAGATAAATAGATATGAACAAGGTGGATAGATAGAGAGATAGAAAGAAGCACTCGACGCTCCTACTAACAAATTCCGAGGTATTATTCATTAAAAACATCTAGACGTACAGAACTTGGTATTGATAGATATGAAGAGACTGAGATAGATATGGACAGTCATATAGATAGATATGAACACATCGAGATAGACGGAATGACAGATATGAACAGACTCAGATAGATAGATACATAGATAGATCGATAAACATACACGCATAGATAGATAGATAGATAGATAGATAGATGTTTGAACAGCTTGAATATTAACAGTGAAGGAGAAACAGCTAGCTAGATAGATATCTAAATATTTTACTGAGATAGATAGATAGATATGAACAAAATGGATAGATCTGAACAAGACAGCTATGAACAAGATAGATAAACAGATTGAAGTATATGAACAAGATACATAGATGGATATGAACGATATATAGCTAGATGGATATGAACAACATAAATATATTGATGCATATAAACAAGTCAAATAGACACATATGCATATGATAGATAGGAACAAGACAAATAGAAAGACAAATAGATATCAAAGATAGGTATGAACAAGATAATCAAATAGATATCAACAACATAGATAAATAGATCGATCGCTAGATAGATAAATAGATACATATGATCAAGTTAGACATACAGATACGCACAAGCTAGATAGATGTATATGAACAAAATAGATAGATAGATAGATAGATAAATAGATAAGAATAAAATAGATGGATATGAAGAAGATGGATAGATATGAACAAGACAAATAGACAAATATATATGATCAAGATAATTGTATGTATATATATATATATATATATATATATATATATAGATAGATAGATAGATAGATAGATAGATAGATAGCTATGAATAATATAGATATGAAAAAAATTGATAGATAGACGTATATGAAGAATATAGATAGATAGATAGATAGATGAGAATAGCATACATGCATATGGATGGATAGATATGAACAAGACAAATAGACAAATATATATGATCAAGATAATTATATATATATATATATATATATATATATATGTAGTGAGAGAGATAGATAGATAGCTATGAATAATATAGATATGAACAAAATTGATAGACGTATATAGCGAATATAGACAGATATGAACAAGATAGATAGATAGATGAGAATAAGATACATGCATATGATGGATAGATATGAAGAAGACAAATAGACAAATATATATGATCAAGATAATTATATATATATATATATATATAGAACGAGAGAGAGCCATGAATAATATAGATATGAACAAAATTGATAGATAGACGAACAAATGGGAAGATAGATAGATAGATGAGAATAAGATACATGCATATGATGGATAGATATGAAGAAGACAAATAGACAAATATATATGATCAAGATAATTATATATATATATATAGAGAGAGAGCCA
This sequence comes from Acanthosepion pharaonis, assembly GCA_903632075.3. Lineage (NCBI taxonomy): Eukaryota > Metazoa > Mollusca > Cephalopoda > Sepiida > Sepiidae > Acanthosepion > Acanthosepion pharaonis. The sequence continues at coordinate 4,460,277 of CAHIKZ030003431.1, forward strand.
TGAATAATATAGATATGAACAAAATTGATAGATAGACGTATATGGAGAAGATAGATAGATAGATGAGAATAAGATACATGGATATGATGGATAGATATAAACAAGACAAATAGACAAATATATATGATCAAGATATATATATATATATATATATATATATATATATATATATAGAGAGAGAGAGAGAGATAGATAGCTATGAATAATATAGATATGAAAAAAATTGATAGATAGACGTATATGAACAATATAGATACATATGAACAAGATAGATAGATAGATGAGAATAAGATACATGCATATGATGGATAGATATGAACAAGACAAATAGACAAATATATATGATCATTATATATATATATATATATATATATATATATATATATATATATATATATGTAGTGAGAGAGATAGATAGATAGATAGCTAGCTATGAATAATATAAATATGAACAAAATTGATAGACGTATATGGAGAATATAGATAGATATGAACAAGATAGATAGATGAGAATAAGATACATGCATATGATAGATATGAACAAGACAAATAGACAAATATATATGATCAAGATAATTATATACATATATATATATATATATATATATATATAGAGAGAGAGAGAGAGAATAGAGATAGATAGATAGCCATGAATAATTTGGATATGAACAAAATTGATAGACGTATATGGAGAATATAGATAGATATGAACAAGATAGATAGATGAGAATAAAGATACATGCATATGATGGATAGATATGAACAAGACAAATAGACAAATATATATGATCAAGATAATTATATATATATATATATATATATATATATATATATATATAGATAGCCATGAATAATATAGATATGAACAAAATTGATAGACGTATATGGCGAATATAGATAGATATGAACAAGATAGATGAGAATAAGATACATGCATATGATGGATAGATATGAATAAGACAAATAGACAAATATATATGATCAAGATAATATATATATATATATATATATATATATATATATATATATATATATATATAGAGAGATAGAGAGAGAGAGATATGAATAATATATATATATGAACAAAATTTATAGATATATATATATGAAGAATATATATATATATATGAACAAGATAGATATGCTATATATATATAGAGAGAGAGATTAGAGATATATAGATATGAACAAGATAGATAGCTAGATATCTCTTCTATATAGATATGAGTTAATTATCATTTCTCTAAGGAACGGTCTCAACTGCATCTCGAAAAAGTTTATTTTGACCTGTCTGCTAATCTTCTATTTCCAGATTATGACTAGTTTATTGGGTGCAGCCCAAGGTTATTTTTGTTGTTGTTTGAGTTTTCGTTTTTCCAAGTCAAGCATCTCTCTTTCCAGAATTTTGCTTCTGCGTCTTTATTCACCTACAGAATGACAGCTATACGGTCTATGTTAAAACGAACAAATGTAGAGATCACTTATCGTATAATTTTACTTCCATTTGTCTGTCAAAATTTTATAAATCCCCAAAATTTGTTTCCGTTCTAATTTAACTTGAAGCAGCCAGAAGAACATGCGATGATATTACAACTTCGATAGAAAACGTCTCTTATGAGGAATCGAGACATTGAAATAAAAGTGACTACAATCTGCTCACAGATAAAAAAAGAGACTCGAGGCAACAGAAAGGTGGTTCTACAGAAGGATGTTAAGAATATCATGGACTGAACAATTGAGCAACATGGAAGTTTTAGAGAAAATGAAAACAGAAAGGACACTTATACTTATAATTAGGAAGAGATGGTTGAAATTTATAGGGCACATAATGAGGAAAGCAGGTTTGGAAAATTTGAAACTCAAAGGATATTTTAAAGGCAAGCAGAGCAGAGCAAATCTGAGAATAACCTACTTAACGAGATTGCATAAACGGTTGCCAAAACGGGGATAAGTACAGATAAGAAAAAAAACAAATATTGTTAAAAGGTAGATAGAACAGGGAGTTGTGGAGAACCATGATCGCCCATTTCCTGAAGGGACACGGCACACGGAAGAGACGCTATTCGCAATTATCTCCCTTCAGCGCACGGACGTCAAGAGTTATTTTTTAAAACCCTAAGAAAATCAGATATAAGATTTTATTGAATTTTTAGGAAATTATTCGGTAATAAATTAAGTTATTTTTTAAAATTTTAAGTATTTTAAAATCTGTCATTGAATTAGAATATACACATGCACACTCAAACTTACACTACAGTTCAAAAGTTTGAGGCCACCCCTGGTAATTTTTTAAATTGGCTCCAAACGTAGTTGTTTTTTTTTTGTTTTTTTTTACTTTAAATAAGAGAAAATTATTATACATGGTTAAGAAAAAGTGAGGCATGTTTTTTTATTGAAAATTTTATTACAAAAAGAAAAACATTATTTTATGAATAAATTTTGCTCTTCTCAAAATATCCTCCTTTAGCCTTGATTACTGCAGCACTAATGTTTGGCATTTGTTGCAAAAGTTTCTCAAAATATAAGTTTGATAATTGAGTCCTTGCTTTTTTAATGACTCTAAGAGCGTTCTCATTTTTTTTCACTCTCCTGTCAAATTTATCCCATGTTAATTCTGGTGGTGGCTTCAAACTTTTGAACTGTAATGTACACAGTGACGTAGCTAAGAGGGGTGCGAGGGCGGATAGATAGGGTGCCAGCACAGGAGGGTGACACAATGTCACCCCCAACAAAATTTTTCAACCAGGCTAAGGTGATAAAAAAATAGTCTGAAAATAGTGGTGGAGACACAGGGTTTCGCAGGCTGGCATATGACCCCCCCCAGAAATAATTTATGACCCCCCCAGTTTGTACCCCCGTCAGAAAATTTTCTAATAAATTGTTGGGAAATATAGCAATGTTAGATAGCTTTTGATTTGAACTGAGTAACGTACATGTCAGTAGAGTAAAGTAGAGAGTAAATAGATAGCATGTATGAAAATTGCTTCACAATAACCATTCAGCATAGGGTGAATCGGGGTCATTGGGGTGACATTTGAACGGACCGCCCCGGGTGACGTTTACTCTAGCTACGCTACTGAATGTACATACAGATAATTTGAATGAAACTAAAATTTATATCTGTACCGCGAGAGCAGTGAATGCGGGTTACGAATTGGAGATATAGACATTAAACAGATGTATACGTTCAAATACCTAGGAAGCGTTTTAACAAAGAATGGAAAATGTGACACTGAGAAACTGAACAGGCATTGGACTAGCGAAAGAGGCATTTCAAAAACTAAGCAAAGTGATGAGAAACAGGACAAATTCGTTAGAAACAAAGAAAAACAAGCTGGATTGCTATATGGTATCCATCCTTTTATATGGCAGTGAATGTTGGACAATTTCCCTAAGGATGAGCAAAACTAGAAGCAGCATAAAAGTAGTTCTACAGAAGGATGCTGAGAATTCCATAGGTAGAGCGAGTAAGCAACGCAGATGTTTTAAATAAAATGGTAACAGAAAAAAACACTCAAACTGAAAATCAGGAAAAGGCAGCTGAAATTCCTTGGATATAATGAGGAAGGAAGGCTTGGAAAACTTAACTCTCACGGGGCATATTGTGGGCAAGCGAGATAGAAGGCAGCAGCGAGATGAACTTGTGTAAACGGGTGGCGGAACGGGGGTGGGAGCAACATGAGATAGAAAGTTGTGGAGAGCCACGATCGCCTACGTCCTGAACGGACGCGACAGATAGAAGAAGAAATCACGAGTGCATCGCTTCGTTTTTTTGGGTTTTTTTTTTTTTTTTGCTGAAATCAAAGCGTAGTAACTGATTCCAACCTTACGGTAGAACCTTACTCATTGCACTGAGAGGTTGGGTTGGTGTAATATCGATGCCAGGAGACGCGGAGACTAGCCAAGTTTTTTTTTCCTTGGCCCGTATGCATATTCATGTGTATGGGTTCCCCACGTTAAAAGGACCTTGTGTCACACCCTATCTTAGTGGGGAGGTCATGTAAATAATCGCTTCACAGCGTTTTGGCCAGGATGAAAGCGTAGTACCTGTTCTTTCCTTATTTTAAATGGGAGAAAGCATCCAGGCCAGGGGATTCCAACCCTGCGACAACATCTTTCTCATTGCATTAACAGAGGCGGGGTCAGTGTAATATCGACAGTGGTCGCGGGAAATGGACAATTTTTATCCTTGACCCATATACGTATGAGCATCCCGCATTAAAAATGACCTTGGGTCACATCATACCCTCGTGAGGTGAGTAAACACTATTTATGTAACGAGGACCAATTCCCTTTTCTGTCTAACAGAAAAATGCAAACACATAGGCCACATACATAAGAAAGAGCCGAAATTTCTGTGACACATTTTGAGGAAAGAAAGCTTGGAAAACTTGACACACTCGGGACATATTGAGGGAAACAGGAGTAACCTATATAAAGAGTTTGTGCGAATGGATGGTAGACAGAGCATAAAAGGGATAGTAAAAAAGACAACTAATTCTAAGAGCTACAAAAAACAGGATGTTGTGGAGAGTCATAATCGCATACGTCCTGAAAGAAGACGGTACATAGAAAAAAAGATTAAGAAAAGAATATGGGCCAAAATGGGATCTTTGATGCTAGTTCTGTATTTAAACTGAATATATTTTCTAATAAATGCAGTATTTTAAAATGGACAAACAATTTCGATTTAAAAATTGTTTATTGTTGGCGTCAGTGAAGCGACGGTGATCGAATCCGTATAGCGGCAAAATCAGTGAAATGGCACAGTTTTAAAATAAAAATCGTTTGCTTAAAAGATAAAAATTGTTACGTGCGAAAGTATTATAGAGAATGAAAAGAAAATGCACGGAAAAATGAAAGGTTATAATGAAATTAGACTCAGAATATAAGTTTCATATAATTCAAAAAATTGTCGATGAATCGGAGGGGAATACAAGACACCCGAAATTATGGCTTGGGGCAACGTCTGGCTCGTCACAAAAGTTTATACTAGCCGAAAAACATGACAGGAAAAATATCATTGAATAAAATACGCTTTGTAGTGGATTTGCTTGTAGGGTAGTGGTTATGTATTGGTCATTGAATTCAAACTAACCGTTGCATTCAAACACCCTTGGAAATGTAAAAATCCGTATCTAATGCGGGGGTACCCCCAGAGCTGTCTCCTTGAACCAACATAGTTTCTTATCTTCATCAACGACCTTCCCGATGTTATCATTTCCCAACTCTGTATTTATGCTGATGACACAACTATTTAACTCCTGTTATAATAGTAAGTCCGATATATAAGTACAAGTGCCAAAACGGTCGTGAATATGGCAATAAAGATGAGGACAGCAGTCCGAACGATGTAAATAGCGTGAATAGTTACAATACCTCATCTTAGAAATATAGACAGCTGTTAATATTTCGTTTACAACTATCAAGTCATCCCACAAGTTCTGTCCGAATTTTGAATAAAGAAAACAAGTGACCAAATGTTACATTTAATTACAGATTCAATCAACAATGTATTTTCCCTGATTATCTATGACTTCCTTCCATCTATTAACAAGCTTACTAATTCCATTACTGTAAAATTCTTTTGGCTTTGATTCGAAGAACTCACAAATGTCAGTTTTAACTTCTTCCTGTGTTACAAATTCTGTTTCTTCCAAATGATTCTGTAAGCTACGAAACAAATGGTAGTCTGAAGGAGCAAGATCGGAAGAATAAGGTGGATGAGGAATTTTCTCCCAACCAAGTTCTTCGATCTTTTGTGACGTGATTCTTGCTGTGTGGGGTCCATTTTTCATTGTCCTGATGAAACATCACCTCTTTTCGATTCACTAGAGCATGTCTTTTTTTCCTCAAAGCTTGGTTCAAATGCTCTAATTGCTGACAGTATATTTGAGCATTAATTGTTGCATTAGGTGGTAAGAATTCAAAGTGGATTATTCCTTGGCGATCCCACCAGATTGAAAGAAGAACCTTTTGCCCATGAAGTCCCCTTCTCGGCTGTGGATGGGGTCCTTCCCCTTTACCAAGCCACTGTCTACGACGCTTAACATTTCGATAAAAGATCCATTTTTCGTCGTCAGTCACAAGTCTATCCAAAAAAGGTGAAACAAGTTGGCGAGAATGGAGAGAAGAGCAGATATCAACTCGGGATTTGAAGTTGTTTTCAGACAATTCATGAGGCACCCATTTTCCAAGTTTAGGAACTTTTCCAAATTGTTGAAGATGACGATGAACAGTTGTATGGTTTGAACTGAGAACCACTGCCAATTCCTCAACTGATAAAGCAGGATTTTCTTCAAGGGCCGTTTCAAGAAGCTTTTCATCAAACTCAACTGGACGTCCGGCTCGATCTTCATCTTCAAGGGTGAAATCTCCACCTCTGAATTTTGCAAACCATCTTCTGCAAGTTCTTTCATTCACACATTCCTCTCCATAAACTGAGTGAATGTTTCTAGCCACTTCGGCTGCTGAGTTTCCTTTCTTGAACTCATAAAGCATTATGTGCCTCAAATGATTCTCGGGTACTTCCATGTTAGCAGGGTTTTAATCAAACAAAATTTAATTTGATTGTTCTCTGAAATAAAATTTGATCAGTTTAAATGTATCTAAACATAAAAATAATGTTCAGCTCCGTTAGACATTATAAAATACTCTTTAAATTTCGTTCATTTTAAAAAAAGGTAAAATTCGGACAGAACTTATGGGGTGACCTGGTATTTTCTACAACTTTTTTTCTCCTCAGAAGAAAGCGCTGTTATTTGTAACCCTATAGGCTCCCCTTGTTAAAATAACAATTGCATTTGTATAATATTTCTCTAGGTATCCCCAAGGTGCGCGCGAAGTTTTGATAATGAAAGCCCCCGTCAATACTACCTCTATTTTTTTAATTACCAAATATCAAGGAATTATCCGACTGAAATGGAATTTACAGAACTTATTCATTAATAAGTGCATTTTTTGTTGAACATGTCGTTATTTTGGAACTTATCTTCCTGAAAAGATATTTTCGTCAATGTTTAACCTTTGTACCCACAAAAAACTGTCTCAAAAAGATCACTATCCGGACTACTTCGGAAGTGTGCTTGTCAAACTATCTTTCTTCTGGCGGAGAGGAACCCAGACGAGGCTGTGCTGAAAGGCAGAGTCTCGTCTGGGGTGGTAGACGTCCTCGTTTTAACGGGGTGTACGAGGAATTTTTGCCCGAGCCTACGGGCTCGGGAACCTCATAATAAACTTGGCCTTGTGCCGGATCCGGCTGCGTTGGGCGGTAGATGAATACCTAAAAAAGACGGTTATGTCCTTGATGGATATTACTCTCTCGGCAATCTCCTTTTACAAGATTATCAAAATATGTCATGTAAGTAAAATGCGATATATATTATTCACCTTTTGAAAAGATTTATTATTTATCATTTTATAAAGAAATAAATTTGAAAAGAAAACTTCTTCATCATTTATTAAAAAAATACAAAATTATCAAAATATGTAAGAGGAAGAGATGCTCTCAACCTATTTTAGTAAATATATCTGGCGAAATCAAACGAAATAAATGCCCGGAAAATGCATATTTTTTAAAATTTATAATTACAGTATAGAATCGTCCATATTTCATACTCACCTCCGAGATAAAATACACTCTTCCATCAGAATCAGTTTTAACCAACCAACACCTCGCATTGAAGATCTCGACTTTCTATTGGTCGACACATGTAACAATTGTAAAAACTGTTTTCGCGCCCAGTCCGCTAGAGCCTATTTTGGTTTCCAGAAACAAATAAAAAGGACCATCTCGACCCAATTCGCCAGTCAATCAAAGTCAGTCAGTAGTTCACTTCTGAACCGACTGTTCGGTTGAACTCTCTGTCTTCGGGCAGGCAGGAAGAGACCCGAAGGAGGCTACACCGAAGGGCGGATTCTCTTTCGGGGAGGTAAACCGACCCTGAACCCGTTTATACGGGTTCAATGGGCATATTTTTGGCCGAGCTCACGGACTCGGAGATCCCACGTTAAAAAGGCCTTGTGCCACATGACGCCCTCGTGGGGGGGTGACTGAATATCGTCAGTCAATAAACGACAACTACCGGCTGAACGGTTGAACTCTCTGCCTTCGGGCGGGAAGGAACCTGAACGAGGCTACGCCGAATGGCGGAATCTCGTACGGGGAGGTAAACCGACCCTGAACCCGTTTATACGGGTTCAAATGGGCATATTTTTGGCCAAGCCTACGGGCCAGGGAACCCACATTAAATTCGGCCTTGTGCCACATGTGACTGCATGGAGCAGTTACTAAATAGCGTCAGTCAATAAACTTCAGAGAGATGCCACACAAATGCACGCGTGTCACTGCTTTCTCACATCTCACTTACAACTTTCTAAGAAAAGTGTTCTTACACACTACTAAAATAGAAATTGTATTTTAAACAAAGACAAACACAGAACAATCCAAGGTAAACAAGTTTGGAAAATTTAGACAATTAAACCCTACTTTATTCACGCATACAAACTACACAAATTTCTGTATAAATAATATTTTCCATTTTACTCTATTTGACCAGTTCTTAAACACTTGAACAATTCTGAACTATAAATCAATAAGAAACCCAATTTATCAATGGTCAATTTCTTGCATTATCAAACTACAAGTTTTCAAATTGTATATTAATTGTACATAAATGCATGTTGTTTTATTGAAATCTCATAATCGGTGTTTCTTACTCAATTGCCTTGTGATTGATTCGTTTTTTGAATGTCTATATTCTATATTGTTGCGGATTAATATGGTGAACATGCTCGTAAACTAACCATCTTAATATAAAAAAACCTTCTGATACCAAATTCAAACTCATAGCAATCCCAACAGTTACTCGTCGTTATTTATTTAAATTTTCTTGTTCACAAATATTTTGATAAATTTATGAATAAAAAATATTTTCATTTTTATTTCTTCATTAAGTGGTAAATTATAAATATTTCATTATAGTTAGTTCACATAATTGTATAAACTTGTAAATATAAAATTATTCTTGCAAATAAGAAATCTAATAAATAAAGTGTTTATTAGATACAGAGTGCAATGGGTAAATCATCGCCATTTATATTTTTAATTTCGCGCATGCGCGTTGTTTTTGATTTTGTCGACTGTAACATAGTAAAGTTAGTTGAGCATCATCTGTGAGAAAAAAAGCACCACGACGCAATTCACATCGCCAGAAATGTAGAAACAGCATGCTCTGCTGCTTGGCATTCGCGCCGGAAGTTCAAAAACGGACATTTCAGAGTGTTTTGATGTCAAACTAACCGTTGCATTCGCTTTCGCTCAAACACCCTTGGAAATGTAAAAATCCGTATCTAATGCGTGGGTACACCCATGTTATAGTGGAACACACCTATTCTATAGTTAATAGACTCTCCCACCTATAATAAGTAGGAGTAGTAAGAGTAACGAGTCAGTGAGTCGATGTCGGACAGTGCAGAGGATTCGGAAAGAGGTGAATGAGTCTAATGATGATTACAAAGGCACGGCAGCTCCGAAAACACACACTGATCGTTAAGAAAAGAACTTCTGAATTTGTTAGTGAGGGCCTCAGACTCAACACGGATGCGCACATCAAGGACTTTGAGGGGGTAATACTGCCCTGGTTCAAAAGGGTGGCTATTGGAAGAGCCTATGCCTGGCAACAGGACTCTACATCATACGACGCAAGCAGGAGAACCCAGTCACGGCTGTCAGACAATTTTGCGACCTCATCACTCCTTACATCTGGTCACCTAAGTTCTCAGAGTGCAACCCCCTTGATTATTATGTGTGAGACGCAGTTGAGCGAGAGACCAACAAAACTCCTTGTAACACCAAAGATGAACTGAAGGCAAGGATTATGGTAGCATTCACCAACTTAAAAAAGATTACTCTCCAGAAGAGTTACAGGAGATTCCGAAGACGTCTGGAGGCTGTGGTTGAAGTTAATTGCGATTTTATTGAATAAATTGACTCTTTAGTATTTCAAGATATTTTTGTGCAATTTTGGTAAATATATCTGTTAAAATGAGATGCCAGTGTTATTTTCATTTTTGCATAATTAAGACGACAATTTATCCATCGCACCCTGTATATCTGTTAAAATGAGATATCAGTGTTTTCATTTTTGCGTAATTTAGACGACAATTTATCCGTCGTACCCTGTATATCTGTTTAAAGCAAAGAAGTACTTTTTTATTTCATCTTCAAATGTGACGTGTTTTTCTTTCCAACTTAATACTTTAGAGAAAGAATAGAACCAGGATTCTCGCAGTGTACACAAATGGAGAAAAGGCAGTTTTCCTGTAAATGCCATGTTTAGGCCAGTTTTATAACTACAAAATTGTAGCTTAATGGACCAAAGAAAAAAATAAGTCCTTTTTTAAATGTCTCGACGGAACGTGATTGATACGTTATTTTTCTATCTGCTTGCACATCACCAATAATATATGGATGAATATTCATTACATACAATCCTATTAATTTCTTTTACGGGCATTGTTGTCAGTACGAGACCTACACTGCATATTTTACAAATTTTCACAAGCCAAAAATCAAATAAGTTTTATGAATGAATGAATAAAATTTAAATGAATGAATACGTTTTATTCGATTTTTTTTTTGTAATCAACATGATTCGGAACAAAAGGAAAAACGTAGCGAAGAAGCAATGCATATTTACAGTGAGAAATGATATATGATGCGTAAAAATGTCAAACACGAGCAAATACTCTTACAAAATAATCAATTACCGAAACACATATAGGCAAAATAGGCTATTCATTTATAACTATTACCGGTTGTTTCTGGATGTATAAAATTGGTTTAGATAAAAAAAAAACGAGGTACACTTTACTAGGTTAGAAAACTTATAGAAAATAAAATTATAACTTTGGTTTTGATAGGGAAAAAAGTCATCTAGAAATAATATTTTATTTAAGCTAGGCCATGTTTTATCTAATATTTTTTTAATTAAAAAAATATATATCTAATTTATAAAAAGGTAATGAATGTAAAATGAAACATATGAGATGTAACACTTTAGCTCAGGGTTTCTAAAACTTCTTGGTGCTGTTGAGCTGAGTATCAGAACTGTCCAGGGACAATTGCACCCAGAGCATTTACATGGCCAACTACTTCATTTCCATAAACTCTAACTTTGGCTTTACAGTTGCTATGCCTACGTTCTTCACATTAATAAGATATAGCACTATTTGACAGTTCTTTCTGTTTCAGATAAATGTAGCCATCATAAATAAGCTTCCTTTTACCACGTTCCCTTTGGACGAACTCCATGATGAAGTGATATAAAAGGTTTTATATAATTGGAGAGTTGTAGATGCACTGTGATTAATTCAAACACTGAACTTTGACTGGTCGTTGCTACTCCCCAAACCTTGTCAGTTTGGCAAGTCAGGATGATCCCATAAACTTCAAGATGGCTTTTAGAAATTTATCTTTGTTATTCAATTAAAAGCAAAACTTTTAAACGATTTGCTCTTTCTATTGTCCGAGAGCAGTTGTCCTCTGGCAGCAATTTTCCGGGGGTGAAGAGCAGGTGTCAGAGGGTAATTGTCCAGTGGGCAGTTGTCCTATAACCCTTCAGCGGAATAAAGTTTTTTTCATAGAGCCCTAACGGTTTCATCCTTAAAATCCCACATGGAAAAAAAAAAATTAACGCCATTTTCAAAAATAAAAAATTAAAAAAAAATGGAATAATGACTAAATTGCAGTTGTTATTTTGCTGAACACATCATTTCAAAGATCGACATAACTCTTAACTTCAAAAGATTCTCTACATGTTTTAATAAATGCATATAAAGAAAATGTAGCAAAGTTTAATCTTCGTGCCCGTAAAAAAAAAAAAACGTGTGTCAAAAGGACGGTTGTTCCCTTGACACAAGTATTACTATATGCACTTTTGACTACCTCAGCAATGTTTACTGATTTCAAAAATCGATGATTAGAATTTTAATAAAGTATGAAAATGGATTTATACATTTTCTTTATTCGTGAGAATAGACACTATACAAGTTGCGATGGATAAACTGTCGTCTAAATTACACAAAAATGAAAACAACATCTCATTTTAACAAGGATTCTCCTGCTTATGTTGTAAAGTCACGTTACCAGACATAGGCTCTTAAAACAGCCAATCTCTTGACCCAGAGCAGCACTATCTCCTCAAGGCACCTGACGTTGAGTC
>CAHIKZ030003431.1:4477500-4583156 GCA_903632075.3 Acanthosepion pharaonis
TGACTAAAAAGCATTTATCGACATCATATATATATATATATATATATATATATATATATATATATATAGGAGGTAGGAGGTGAAGTAATGGATAGCGGCTTGATTGAGGAATCGCAGAGCCGAGTTCCAGTCGAACCCATTACATTCACTTACGTGCTAATACCCTTGGGAATCTTCTCCCTCCAGCAATGGGTAAAATACCAGGACAGATTGGGTTCTATAGCCTTGGATGGCAACTTGTCTAGGAGAATACAAAACCTGCGGAGGGTCGTTTGGGGACCTTGTGACACTTAGTGCACCAGGTCTCAGTATTTGGCCTTTCAAAAAGTGTGGATGGTCCTGCACGAAACCTCCACCACTATAATCAAATCTCATGTGCCGTTGTCGGGCTGTCGGTTTCCTGGAAACTGATCTGCTTGACCCTCATACGTCGAATTCGACGGGAGAGTCGACTATATATATATACCCACACAAGGGTGCGATGGATAAATTGTCGCCATATTATATTTTTGATTTCGCGCATGCGTGTTGTTTGTTTTTAGTTTTGTTGACTACACATTATAGTAGTGTCAGTTAGGCACCGTCTGTTAGAGAAAGAACCCCATGACGCAATTCACTCCGCCAGACATTTGAAAACGGCATGCTTTCATTTGCGCAGGAAGATCCAATACGAACATTTCATAATGTTTGGATGTCAATCCCAGGACAGTGCAGAAGAATCAGAAAGAATTGGATGAGTCTAATGGTGATTACGAAGGTGTTTGGAGTAATCACTTGTGATGGCAACGTTTTGCCTCCATTCATCTTCCCATATGGTTTCAGACGCAACACAGAGGCCTACATCAAGTGCTTTGGGAAGATATTGCTACCTTGGGTCAAGAAGTTGGCTGCTGGAAGAACCTATGCCTGGCAACAGGACTCTGCACCATGCCACACGGGTAGGAGAACCCAGTCATGGATGTTAGACAATTTCTGCGACTATATCACCACTTACTTCAACGCCCTTGATTATTATGTATGGGACACAGTTGAGCAAGAGACCAACAAAACTCCTCGTAACACTAAAGACGAACTGAAGGTAAGAATTATTGCAGCATTTATCAACTTAAACAAGGAGACCGTCCAGAAGAGTTGCAGGAAATGGTTGATGCCAATGGCGATTTTATTGAATAAATTTACTCATTAGTATTTCAAGATATTTTTGAGTAATTTTGATCAATATATCTGTTAAAATGACATATATATATATATATATATATATATATATATATATATATATATATATATATATATATGGTGTATCTCGGCAGCACGAATTCTATCAGACAGGTTTTATTAAATAATACCAACAAAGTCTGTTCAACTTTACATTTGGTTTTTCTAACTTCTGATTAAGTTCTCAAAATTAACTTTCAAACGTTGTTTTATTGTATCCAACCGAGGACTTTCGACTCTTACTACAGTCGTCAGCAAGGCTTTGCGTGTTGTTAGAATTGTGTATTTAGCAGAGGTTGTCATAGCCGGGGGTGATAGTGAGGACAAGCTCCCACTATCTATAAAATTCTTCCGTGGTGTACGTCTCAAATAGCCTCTGGCAAAAGTCCAGCTGAAAGCCGGAGGATGGGCTAAAGCCTCATCACCAGCTGCTTCGTGGAAGGAAAACCCTGATTTTAAACCTCTTCTGCCTTGCGGTCATATCCAAAACACGGAAAAGGCTATGTACGTAAATCCAGACAGAAAACCTGGAGTGGAGCCCTGAAGGTGGTTGGCTGTCAACATTAACGACATTCTGGCAACTACTGCAGCCAAGCTGTCCTCAAATGTAATGCCGTGTACTCCTTTGGATCTTGTTGATAGGGACGAGAGGTGAGGTCATGTAGTCTGGGAAGCTCATGGCCTCTATATACCAATGCACAGGCCTGCGCCCTCGAGAGGTCTCTAGTTTTGGCACCAAAGGACTGAATTTTGACCAGACAGGGTGGATAAACGGATTTAGCAATCCGGGTGTTTCTCAGTCTGCTAGAATCAAATTAATATCAGAGGTGACGTCATTTACAAACTAAATTCATACGTGCATTTTTTTAAATATATACACTTCAATTCAATCTCCTCTGAAGAAAGACAGTAATTAATGCTGACTGCTTCCTCTGTACTGCAATTAGAATTTAGAGTTTTTCTTTGTATCGAGTCTTATATAATATTTTAGTGTTATCTATTAAAATTTGTCTTATATTAATGTTATTTGTGATATGTTGATCTCTATGTGCGCGAATTGCATTAAAATTATATAAATGTAAAGTTAACCTACATGAAAGTGTCATGCATGTGAACCAGTGTAAAAATTTAATGTTTTTTGCTGATTATTATTGTTGGAGATAATTTTTTGTGCCATGCTTAGGCGATCATATATCTTTCGATACATGACTGACGAGGTAGATTTTTTCTTTCTTTTTTTTTTTTTCATTTCTTTCTGCGGTAGACCAGTTGATATCCAAGGTAATAGAAACCGGTTTGTCCTGCTATTTACCCATAGCTGGGAGGAGAAGAAGAGGATTCATACCTTTCCCATATTGAAATTATTACGGAGTCGCTAACTGGGTGCCCTGAGATTGGATGAAAAACAATCAATCACAGGCTACCTTTTTAGATTTTCACCAAACCCCAACGAGAGCGGTTTTTTACAAACTCTCTTCCTCTTTTGCTTGTTGGGACCCTCAGAGACAACACGTTCCCCGTCTGCACTTTCCGTCATCTAAACACCAGGACACGTGTGTGGGTTTAGACAGTAACTGAAGCACAGAAGTCAAGACTCTATTTTCTTCAACCCAGTCAAAACGACACAGGAAATATAAAACTGTTAAAAGGACGCATCTTTCAGATAAGTTCCGAAAAACCGACTGTTTGCAATGAAACTTTCCTCTCTTTTCCTGCAATACAAGTTTTTTCAAACATTTTCAACTGTGTTTGTGTTACTTTCTTCTTGCCGGCGTCACAATATTTTTGTTATCAAATATAATTGGGAAAATCCCAATACCCAAGGGTATTAGCACGTAAGTGAATGTAATGGATTCGATTCCTCAATCCGAGCCGCTATCCATTACTCCACCGTGTCTCCTTGCCATTTAAATGAAAATGCTAAAAGCTAACGTTATCAATACTATGGTCGAATGTTGGTTGAAATGTGCAGCTACAGTGAAATTAATGTTGTTGTTTTTGATAGTTTTCTTATTGTTATTAAACCGAAGACGGAATTTCGTAACTGTTATTTTTAAATACAGTAGATTTTTTGCAATAAATGATAAATCTAAAGTATTTAAGATGAATAGCAGTCATATACCGGTGAATTATATTTTAATAGCCTTTTCATCTTGTTTATAATGAGGATGCATCCGCTTACAATAGAATAATTTAATGGACTCTTTATTTTTGTTTATTATGATTACTGGTGTTATTTTTTCCTTTCTTTATTCTTAATCAATTCTTCCCAAGCAATGCTTAAATACTATAGTGGGTCAGCCAATTTGTATTGGTTATAAATAGAAATAAAAACTGACCCTCTACAATTTTTACAATATCAAATGTAACAAAGACAACAACAAGAGAAATAATCAAGTAGAAGAAAATGTGAATTTGTTCAACAATAAATATTTTTCATAAACACAACAAATACATAATATATAGTGCAAAAGTTGATAAACACAATAGAGTTCTTTGGTGTGTGTGTGTGTTACTGAAAGAATTTGAGCTACTGTACTGTATGTGTGAAAATGACAAGGTTTAGTTAGCTATATTTGTTTTTGTAGGAAAATTAAACAGATGTTTTTTTGTGTATTAAATAGAAAAAAAGTATTGTTCTTGACTCACTGATTGTTATCGCTCATTAACCAGAGATTCTTGTGGAATGGAATATTTTGTGGGAGTGAGCGTTAAGTTTGTTGTTGTATTGAAGATAAAGTTCGTCTCCTTTGCTGTGTTGATTTCCAATGTAGTCAAGTGAATTGGTTTCAATATTTTAAGTGCCCACTGATCAAGTCGCGTCGAAGTTTCGTTTTTATTAATTCTCTTGGTCACGTGGGGAGGCTCGTAAACATGTTTACATTTTATGGCGTCAACTAGAGGTCAAAATTTGGGTCGGTACCTTCGGACGTAGTTGACGACACCTAATTAATATTTTACAACCAATCAAAATACATCAGTTGTTATATTTGGCTGGGAGCCTCTATGTGTTTAACTTGCACAAAATTTAAGATTAAAAAAAAATGTAGGAATCTGATTCTACAATACCACTAACAGGTAAGGCGCTACTGGGAGTGAAAGAGAATGAGAAAACTTTTGAAGGGACAGAAACAAAAAAGGATAAATCTCTTCACCTGTTCAAAAGACTGGGGAGGACTGTAAACTGGGTGATAGACGAACCTATCTACTCTAAATTTCTTTAAAGCCAATTTTATTTCTTCGTCAACAACATCGTTTCGAAAATTATTGTTGATAAATGTTTGTTTGATATTGCTTAATTCTCTATAAAACAATGTGTCCGAAGAGGAAATGACTTTTGCACAGTTGATCATATTTGTTATAACACTTATTTGATATTTGTGAGGTCATTCGCTTTTATAATAAAGAAAGCATGAACTTTTACCTGTGAATTTTTTTATTTGATAAAAAATTATAAGTGATATAAGTGATGAAATTATCGTTATTAGCATAATAATACCTTATCGATATCTATATATATAAAGTTGTAGCTTCTGTCTGCTTGTTTATTATCGAACGCCTCATAGGATTTTGGAGATCGATCCCCATAACCAAATATATTTGGAAACTACATTACCCACGATACTGGGATAAGTATATTTCATTTTGATCAAATGGGGTCCCTGGAAGGCACAAACCCCCACTGATTTTTTCCCTTTAAGTTCAATTTAAATCTGAACAAGGGAATGGCTCCTACCCAAAATATAGAAGAAGAAATCCAGAAGATGGAGGTCACCTCGGCAAGATCAAAATGAAACAATATGGACGTCAAGTTGAGCAAAAAATCACCAATCAGTGGGTAATGCTTTACAATACATATTTGTTGCGACAACTGAACTGTCATATTAATGTTGAAATTTACTCATCAATTCATTCGATCAAGTATTGCATCAAATGTATATCAAAGGGGTCAAATCAATCTGTTTCTGCACAAAACCCCCACTGAATTTTTTCCCTTTGATTTAAATTTGAACAAACGAATGATTCCTATCCAATATATAGGAGAAAGCCAGAAGATGGAGGTCGCATCGGCAAGATCATTGAGTAATATTTTTCTCCACAAATGATAACAATGATTTAAAATCAATCGTTTTCTTGCAAAAAAATATGTGACCGCAGCAAGAGGCGGGTAATTCGACTAGTTGTTTAATAAAACTTGTATGAAGCAAACATATATATATATATATATTTATATATATATAATATATATATATATATATATATATATATATATATATATATATATATATATACGCATGCACGGTGGAGTAATGGATAGCGGCTTGGATTGAGGAATCGCAGAGCCTAGTTCGAATTCCAGTCGAATCCATTACATTCACTTACTTGCTAATACCCTTGGGGAAGGTATGAATCCTCTCCCTCTCCCTATGGGTAAAATAGCAGGACAGACTGGGTTCTATAGCCTTGGATGGCAACTGGTCTAGGAGAAGGACAACTCTGAAATCAAAACCTGCGGAGGGTCGTTTGGGAACTTTGTGGCATTCGGTGCACCAGGTCTCTGTATTCGTCCCTTCAAAAAGTGTGGATGGTCCTGCACGAGGCCTTCACCACTATAATCAAATCTCATATGCCGGTATCGGGCTGCCGGTTTCCTGGAAACTGATCTGCTTGACCCTCATACGTCGAATCTAGACGGGAGAGTCGATTATATATATATATATATATATATATAATTTATTTTAGGATATTAAAACATGTTAAAAATCGTTACACAATTACAATTATGTTTCGACACCATAAATGTGTCTCTTTAGGCGATGTTAACCTACTGGTAAGTGAAAGATTAATTTAAAAAACCAGAATACTTTGAAAAATAGACTTGTGAGCTTTGCCGTGATTAACCAATCGAATGTGACTTACGCTAAATTCTAATTCACAGCCAAAAAATTTTAATATAGATCATGACACGAAGTTTTCTGCATGTAAACCTTTCCTTATGGTCAGATACAGATTATTATATTATTTCGTAAGATGTATCGAAGTCTGACGCTCAAACTTCTCAAGAAGCAAAAACGAAAAAGATGGGGAGGTATTTAACATAATGTTACCCAGTCATATGCTCGTCCAGCTTACATAAAATTTTGTAGTTGATAAATAAAAGACCCCTTTAAGGAACTAGCAAACAATTTAACAGTTCGAAAAAAATGTATCAGAAATACAGAACTACTTTAGCAAATTAATATGCAACCGTTAAATAAAGAGCATCATATAAGATGTTAATAATACCAACCAAATACCTGTACATCATGTAAGATATTAATAATACTAGCTAAACATCAATACAAAGCAATATTAAATCAAAATGAATCATACAAATATAATGTGCACAGTAGTTCATCTATTGATTATTATTATAAGAAAAAGTATTATCAAATTCAAAGTTTAGACATACTGTAAGGTAAAAGGCAGGCTATGTCTACAATTTACAATCAATTCACTTCTTTGGTTTAATAATGAGTGTTTATCAAAAAATCTGATAATTTCTAATTTTTCATATAAGCATAGCAAACAGGGTTCATTTAAAGATCTACATGCTAAAGCTTTTTTTAAAAATTTTCCATTTTTACCTTAGGAGTTTTATTACCTTCTTTTAAATTCAAAAAATATTTAGAAATGGATATACTGTTTTTATACTGTTGGTGTAGGATAAGACATGTTGATACCACCTAGTCTTAAAAGAATTCTTAGTGCTACCAATATAAAATTTTGCAACAGTCAGATTCTCTATTGTAGAAATAGTACTTAGATAAACAAGAGAGGTGGTTAAACATTGGTTTCGTAATGGTCATTCGTTAGAATCCTTCCAATTACATCGGTTAATATTATTAACAGTGTTTATTTTGGGATGTCTATTATTATCCAAATTTTTAAATTGGTCTAACATATTTTTATTATGCTTCTTTATAATCTTCAAGCTATAAGTAGTAATATCCTAAAATAAATAATATTTAGATCTGCTATATACTGAGCTCTTTTTTTAAATTAAATGTTACGTACAGTGCAATCATACTCCATTTGTTCTGATTTTACCTGGATATATATAACTCCTTTTGGTTGATTACTTAAAATGCAAACAAATTCCTTAAAATAAAATACAAGTCTTGCTTGTAGCACAATTGAACTATAACAAAATTCAAAGTTATCACCTACAATACCGTTACAAAACTGTATCAATTATTGGATTAAATTGCTCATTAAAGGTGTAACTAAAAGTGTATGCAATGAATGTAGAAAAATCAAGCCTTTTCAAATAGCATCTGACGATTGCATTGTGTATGAAACACATGTAGTTGTGCTACCGGTGAGGAAAAATGTATAACTATGTATGTTATAATCATTTGCAAATGATCACCACTCCGGAAAATATATATATATGAGAGAGAGAG
Organism: Acanthosepion pharaonis; assembly: GCA_903632075.3. Classification (NCBI taxonomy): domain Eukaryota; kingdom Metazoa; phylum Mollusca; class Cephalopoda; order Sepiida; family Sepiidae; genus Acanthosepion; species Acanthosepion pharaonis. The sequence goes on from CAHIKZ030003431.1 coordinate 4,485,162, forward strand.
AGAGAGAGAGAGAGAGAGAGAGAGAGAGAGAGAGAGAGAGAGAAAGAAAGAGAGAGAGAGAGACGTGGTTTGGTTGAAATTAGGTAGTCGGTTTACCCGGTTGCTATCTCCCCGGAGTAAAATGAGACACGTTTTCTAGCTACCGCAAAGAAGACCAAAAGAAAAAAAAAAGAAAAAGTGTGTTTTGTGGATCTCTTTCTTTTATATAGTTTATTATCATGCCACCTAATTCACGTTAAAGGAAGTCTCTTGCTCTGACAACACAATGAATTCTAGGTAAAAATGTAAAAAACGGAGAGCATGTTATTACACAATAGCAGATTAGATTGACTATAGGTTTAATGTCAGTAGCAAGAAATCAATTCTGGCAAATCGATATAATTTATAGAACGATTTGAAATTATCAAAATCTCTTAACGGCTTTTGAAAGAATGACACAACAGAGCAAATTAGATTTATTCTATATAGAATAATATTTTAAAGAGAATAAGTTACTGCTGTTTTTCACTTGATCCCAATGTTTTTAAAGCTTATTTGTTAATCAAAATTTAGAAAATATTTTAAAAGATATAAATTTACACGTTCATTAAACAGATCTAAAAATGTTCACAAATTCCAGTCTAAACCTACACGCATACAGGCACACATATTTGTGTCTCTAACAATATAAACACTTTATCAAATGAACTGATAGGGAAGGGGATCGTACAGATGAGAAGACAGCAGAAAAGCTTTTTTCTGGAGAATTCTAGCTGCTCTATCATCAATAATGTAGTTAAAGACATTTGTATAATGTCTTATTTTTAAAAACTGAAAATAAATTTAGTTTTTTATTTAAACTAAAGAAATGTCTGAAATACGAGATCAACTTTTTTGCGTTATGTGGAAACTTATTAAAACTAAAAATATAATAATACTTATAATATAATCATGATCTGTGTGTGTGTGTGTGTGTGTGTGTGATTAAGAAAAGATCTCATTAATTCAAAGCACACCGATTATTGTTGGAGATGCAGAGCCAAATTTTCCCATTACAGATAAATCAATTTAAATAGAACAAACGCTAACCAATCCGGTTGAGCTTTTCTACTGTAATCAACCAATCAGATAACAACTCAGATATTTTATACGCTATATGTTCGACCTTAGCGTTGAGGCAAGATGGCGATGTGAAGCATTTAAGAAAAGTAAATAAATAAATAAGATAAACTAAACAGATAAGTAATCTCACGTAGATTAAGACCAATATGAAAGAGTAACTGGCTCATAAGAAAGTACGCAACTGGAGTTGAAGCAACAGAAATCGTCATTTTTTTACTTCACTCATGTTAGTTTGGTGCAAGGTCACAAATATGAGCCTTTTAGTGAAGATTTAAAGTTACTTCACTCTTTCTGTACTGCAATGATGGTCAAACATAATAACCCAGTAATCCTTACCACACGCGCCTTAAGAGGTCTTAAAAAGAAAAAAGACAAAAAAACAGTTGAAATTGACCTGTTGTAGAATAGCAGTGTCTGTGTTCAGGGCGGAAAAGAAAGAAGACGCCGTATGTTAAAATGATTCTCGAGAGTAAAGAATACACGAGTGATGATACAGTTTTCCGTTTTCATGTCATCTACTCGAAGACAGAGCAGCCGTGAAAGTGCGGCTGCTGATGGTTGCAGTCATATGTAAAGCGTTTCTCTATAAACTGAGACTGTCATCACCGAAATTTTTAACTATATTTACAAACTTCGGTTAAATAGTGGACGTGAAAATGAAAAAGGAGGCAAAAGATGAAAAGTATAGAATCTGGGTAGTCCAAGAAAGGGTTTGAATTATTCGTGCGTGTATTTAAGCGGGAAACTTGGAAGTTAACAAAAAAAAAAAAAAAACAAACAAAAAACAACAAAAAACAAAACCAAACTAAAAAAAAACGGAAAAACAAATAGATATGCTTACTGCTATCAACGAAAACCGTCTATTGTATATCACAATTTATCTGTTAAGTATTGATGTGTTCATTTCCCTATATTTAGCAGTCATTTAATATTTATCCAGGTTAATTCTAGACATCTATAAATCCAGATAGAAACAAAGTATTTACAAAGGGATAGATAAATATATACGAACAGACTGAGATAGATAGATAGATAGATAGATAGATAGATAGATAGATATGCAGGCATAGGCTGGGAGATAGGGAGATAACGCAGGCATAGGCCTGGAGATAATGCAGGCATGGGCAGGGAGATAATGCAGGCATGGGCCGGGAGATTATGCAGGCATGGGCCGGGAGATAGGTAGATAATGCAGGCATTGGCAGGGATATATATAAATAATGCAGGCATAGGCAGGGTGATAGGTAGATAATGCTGGCAGAGGTAGGGAGGTAGACCGTTATGATGATCCTGTGGAATCGTGAATTCCACCCTTTTGCGTGTGTGTGTGTGTGCGCGCGCGCGGACTGCACCCCTTCCTGTCACGTTCAGCTAGATATAGCAGTAAACGCTGACGTGAGGGAGGTTGCTGGCTAGCTACTCCTGATACCGTCTAAAATCAGAATTTGAATTTTTTCCCGCGCGTGTCCTGACGTCACAGACGAACAGCGTTTTCAAATTAGTCGCCGCTTGATTTTCAAACTAGATGGTTTGACTCATTTATTCCGTGCCCCTAACCCATACGCGGGCCGGAATATCTTAACTAACCAAAACTTCAACATGTCGTGTGATTACAACTTCTCTTCAAACAACTTGTTTGAACCTTCTTCCGTTTTTCTACTAGAAAACGTTGAGTATCGACACGGTCGATATCACACTTTTCCAAGATTTTTCCTCGTCTTGATGCGAACAGCATGTTGAACTTTCCTCCGTTTTCAGCTAGAAAATGTAGAGACTACGACACTGTCGTTAATATATTTTTCCAAGACCAAATTCCTCGTCTTGAAGTGAACATGTTTGAACCTACTTCATTTTCTACCAGAATCTACGACACTGTCGTCACCACACATTTCCAAGACCAATTCCTCGTCTTGATGCGAATAACTCAGAATTTCTTTCACTGAAGATTGATAAACTTTTCATACACCTCTTTTGAATTCTAACCTTTACAAACAAGTTTTAAAAAGAAGATAGCATTACACACACACATTATTAAACCTCGCAGTGAGTATTTTTCCTTGTTGTGTATGCTTACACCTTTCGTACAAAAAGACACTATTCCAGAACTTTCATTCTGAAGAAACTTTTCCCGCCTTAGCCATCTTGGTTTTTTCTGTTTTGGCGCGGAACTTTAACATTTTATTAGTCTCTGCATATTACTAACTGCCTACAAGCTAAAAACAGACCTTAGTCTCCACTGTTGAGACAAAATTATTTGTTATCCAAATAAAATTTCATATATGTTTTCCACCAGACTCATTTTGTCGTTTAATCCTGGCTATCTATATTTTACTATTTTTGTGCATGTGTCAAATGACCCCTTTCCTCACTAAAGATCACTCATTTAATATTCTTACTTTGTTTGTGGATTCGGTAGTCATAAGTTGTGTCTGGCACAAGGCCACCTTTTAATAAACCAGCACTGCATGCTACCGGGTCTGCAACAATCCAACTTAGTAGCCGTAGATATTCTACCTACACTTACTCAAGCTTGCCCCTGTGCTATGGTGATATATTTTTTATATTATCTTTTAGCCAGTTACATCTTGAATTTTTGGATTTTCACGCCCTGCATGGATCTACGGATTCTCCTTCATCCTCCCACCTCTCACTGGTTTCATGAGTATTTCTCATTATTTTTTACCTTGATTTAGTTCATTTATTCTCAGTGTCCCATGTTTCGTAGTCCGAGTAACCTGAAGAACTTTCATCGCCCATTGGTTCCCCTGTTCTGCTTTCTTCATCATCTAAATAGTCATTCGAACTAGGTTTACTTTTTACTTCCTCGTAATTTGGGCTAGCTCTTAAGTAGTCTGCATGGGCAACAATATTTTTTTACCATTCTTGCATATTAAAGCTGTGTTGTATCCTTTTTTCATTATGCTCGTTTTCTTTATTTCTTTTGTATCATATGTAGGAGACACGGTGGAGTAATGGATAGCGGCTCGGATTGAGGAATCAGAGAGCAGAGTTCGAATTCCAGTCGAATTCACTACATTTCCTTACGTGCTAATACTCTTGAGAAAGGTATGACTTCTCTTCTTCTCCCGCCATCTATGGGTAAATAGCAGGACAGAATGGCTTCTATAGCCTTGGATGGTAACTAGTCTATTGCAGAAAGAAATGGCAACCTACCGAGGGAAAAAATCTGCCTCACCAGTCATGCATCGAAAGATACATGATCGCCTAAGCGTGTATCACGCATGGCACCTAACTGACCATATGTTTTCATTAATAGAGTAAGACATGGCTAATGGAGCTCTAATCTATCTGTCCATTAATGCAGACGGGCTCTCTAATCAGTCAGCATGTGGTATCATTCCGTAACTCAACAATAATCTTGGTAGAAAAGTTTCAATCTTTTCTTGCTGAGAAGAAAATGCTTTTTATTGTTTGAACCATTCACTCAGCAATCCCATTTGATCGAGGGTGGTAAGGAGGTGTTTTATATGGGACATAGCCAATCTTCCTTAACCATGAGCATAGATATTCGTTACAGAATTCGTGAGCATTAATATTTACTGTTTTTGGTACTTCATTTCTAGCAAATATTATGCGTAATATTTGTTTTATAGTAATAGAATATTTGTTTTATAGTAATAGATTTTTTTATCCTGAACTTGGAAAACTTCAAGCCAGGCGGAAAAAGCGTCAACCAGTATTAGATATAAACCTACCTCGTTAACTTGTGCGTGATCCATATGAACTCTAGACTATGGTTGTTTCCTTAGGCCAAGTGTGTAACTTATTGTGGCGAAAATTCTTTATTTGGGCCCATATAGAACATTTGCGTACGTAATTCTCCACATCTTGGGTGTGTCCCAGCTACCACACTTCCAGTTTTGGCCGTTTTTGTGTAGCAGTTCTCCTACAATGCACATCAACATGTACACTTTTAATTACTTCTTTTCTACATTTTTACGGTGATACGACTAAATCCCCACTACAAACTAAACAATTTTCTATTGATAGTTTGTGTCTGGTTTCTTTGTATGATCTTTCTGCTTTTGAACAATTACTCGATTTATTGTTCCTTATTCTAGATAAAATTTAACTTAAGACTGGGTCTTGTAACGTCTCCATAACTAGTCCATTCATGGGCAATACATCCGTTTACACCCAATGTAAAAATTCATCCTCAACTTTTTTTGTTTTTTTTCGTTTTGTTCCTTTTCAAATTGTAGTTGGGACGATGCGTCTACGCGTGGTATCGTGTTTCCTTTGACGTATCCTATATCATAATCAAAAGCCATTAACTTCATAGCCCATCTTAATATTCTGGATGATGTAACTTTGGGTAATTCCTTCCTAGGATGGAATATAAATTCTAAGGGATTATGATCGGATCTCAACAAAAATGTTTTTTCTAATAAAAATTGTCTTGCTCTGGCTATACTCCATACAATCGCAAGTGATACGTTTTCAATATTATAATAGTTCAATTCAGCTGGTGTCAATGTCCTGGAAAGATACATCACCGGGTGTCCTTCCTGGGACAAAATTGCCGATACAGACTGGCCACTTGCATCTGTGGTTAATGTAACATCCCTTTCTCTTCTTTCATCCCAAAATTTTGACCACAGTTTTTTTTTTTTAAATAGAGCTTCTTTTAATTTAATGAAGGCTGTTTGGTATGTACTAATCCATTCAAACTTCTTATTCTTCTTTTGCAACACAGAAAATCTCTTTCAGAATATTTTGACAGGAATTTGCTATAAAAATTGGCTAATCTGAGAAATGTTTCCAATTCTTTTTTATTAGTTGGAGAAGATACATTTAATATTTTTTGTATTAACGTCGGGTCCGGCGAAGTACCGTTTTCTGAAATTTGGTAACTCAAGAATGTTAATTCTTTGCGATTAAATATACACTTATCTTTGTTTATCGTCATTCCTGTCTTCCTCCACTTTGTCAAGTCTATTTCCTGTCATGTAAAAACTGTCTTCATAAGAGAAAAAGTAATTCAAGTAACAGTCCAAGTCAAAGTAGTAAGAGGAGTCATTAAGAATCTTTTATGTTATCAGTCCTGCATCCATTGGTGTAATGTAGGTTCCTTGTGCCTTTTATATATAAATATTTTCATGGTAATTGTTCTGATGAGCATATTGCATTAGTATCTCCACTTTATGTATTTAAGCACAGTACTAGATCAGTAGATAGTTACATTTATTTCAAGTGTAAAATAATAAGACCTAAGTTCTATGATGTTTCTTCTCTTGTCTTCAACTTATCCATTACAAATTTAGTTTTTTTGTTTCAGTTTTTCTTCAGTGCGCACACCTAAACATATATCGTCCTGATAAATTATCATATTTTCTACTCTCCCCACAAACAAATTTTCCACAGCGTTTTGAAAAATTGAGCTGATGGCTTAATTCCAAATGGTAAGCAGGACCATCTACGTAAGCCTATTGGGGAGTTTATTTTGCGGTTTCCTTAAATTTGTCATCTATTTGAATTTGGTGGTACGCATTTTTAAAATCAATTTTCGTAAAATATTTCATTCTTGCCAGAGAATGTACCATGTTTTTTATGTTTGGAATAGGGTAGGAATCCGAACAAATCTTATGATTTACACCTACTTTGTAATCTCCACAAAGTCTAAAATCACCATCAGGCTTTCTTAAAAACCACAATAGGCAATATGCATTTGCTGCTTCCAGGTTCCACATATTGAAAAATGCCTTCTTCCACTATTTTTTGCAGCTTATCAGCTACCATTGGCTTTATGAATGGGAAGCCCACATCTTTCAAAATTCGATGGATTGATATTTCTTTTTGACTTAACGTTTTTTAATGTTCCAGTTTCGGGACTTCCTGTATTCATAGAATTAAGTAAACATTTGCTATTAATATTTATCAAATCAATTCCTACTAGATCGTGACTTTTTATACAGTCTACAGCCATAATAGTGACGGTTTCAAATCTATTTTTTGCTTTAAAAGTGACTTGAAAGAACCCTAATATTTTTTTATACACGTTCCATCAAACTGTCTTAATTTTACTAAGCTTTTCTTTAATTTTGGTTTTAATAATTATTCCCCAAAATTCTTCAGAATAAGGATCACTTCACTTCCAGTGTCAACTTGCATTTTTAAGTCTACACAATTTAATTTAATATTCGTGAAGGTGTTCGTTTTGTTTCACCTTTCTGTTGAAAAAAGCGTTTGTTTGACTTTTAACATTGTCGTGTATTATTTTGACAATTTTTACATTGGTATCTCACCATCTACATACGACTTGAAGGCGCTCTTTCTTTTTACACTTATTACATGTCTGTCCCCATTGCTGGACATTTCTCTCTCTTTGATTCATGTTTATAGTTGCAATATCTGCATTTTATCATTGTTCTTTTTATCGCACGTGTCCATAAGCTCAAGTTGGTTTCCATTTGTATTAAATTTTTCAATTAACTCCTCTTGTTGTACAAAGTCAATAAAAGCTTCTAAAGTCATTTGGTTTGTTTGTAACCACTTTAAAATTTTTACTCTATGAGGTGTTGTGAAGTCCTTCTACCAATCAGATTTGAATTAATTCTTGCTCTGTGCTTGTTCTAGTTCTTGTTGTTCTAGTTCATGAAATTCTCAATATCTGCTGGTATCTCTTCACCATCTTAGATATTTCCTTACAGGCTCCCCAAATTCTAGTTTCAATGCTAAGAATTTAGTTCATTCGGCTATGACTAATCTTTTCTTTGGTTGAATATTTCTCAATATTATTTCTTTGACTTTTTTAAATGTCAAGTTTTCAATTTCAGCCAGGTAAGTCATTAATGAAATCTGCAAAATGGCTTCGCATTGCGCAGTGGCCACAGATAGATCCGTGATTTCCTTTTGTTCTTCAGATGTTTGGTCATCTTTTAACGTCTTTATTCTTGCATATGTCTCAAAGCATTTTATCCAAGTCTTCACGTTTTCAGGTTCTTCTGTGTTCAACAGAGCTCTGTCGGGCGATGCCATTTTGTTATGATGATCTTAGTAACCATAAATGTTATACATACACTGACTATAGTTATAGCTCTCTTTAATTACCTGTTAGCTAAACCAATTCCATTACGTAGGCATTAATGAATAGGTAGGCAGATAGACATGGAGGCACAGGTAAGTAGATACATAGACATGCAGCCATAATCAGGTAGAGAGATATGAAAGCAATGGTAATGAGATAGATGGGCAGGCATAGGCAGGTAAATAGATAGATAGATATACCAGCATAGAGAGCCAGATAGATAGATACATAGATGCAGGTATAGACAGGGTGATATATATGCAGGCATAGACAGGTAGTTAGATAGGCATGCTGGTATAGCAAGGGAGATAGATAGACATGCAGGAATAGACGGAAATAGATAAGCATGCAGGAATAGATAGGAGGTCGACATGCAGGCATATGCAAGAACAGAGTCATGCAGGCATGGGCAGGATGATAGACAGACTGACATGCAGGAAGAGGCAGGGAGAGGTAGATAGACATGTAGGCATATCCATATAGATAGATGGACATGCAGACATAGGCAGATAGATGGATATACAGGCATAGGCAGATAGATATATATATATATACAGGCATAGGCATAGATAAATAGATGGACATGCAGGCATAGGCATAGATAAATAGATGGACATGCAGGCATAGGCAGATAGATGGACGTGCAGGTATAGGAAGATAGATGGACATGCAGGAATAGGAAGATAGATGGACGTGCAGGAATAGGAAGATAGATGGACGTGCAGGAATAGGAAGATAGATAGATGGACATGCAGGAATAGTCAGGGAGATAGATAGATGGACATACAGGAAAAGGCAGATAGATGGACATACAGGAATAGTCAGGGAGATAGATGGACATACAGGAAAAGGCAGATAGATGGACATACAGGAATAGTCAGGGAGATAGATAAGCATGCAGGAATAGATGGAAGATAGACATGCAGGCATAGGCAGGAACAGAGACATGCCGGCACGGGCAGGGTGAGGTAGACAGACATGTAAGCATAGACAGATAGACAGACATGTAGGCATATGCAGGGAGATAAATAAACATGTAGGCATATGCAAGGAGATAGATGTTGCAGGCATATGCAAGGAATTAGATAATGCAGGCAAATAGACATGAACAAATAGACAGGGAGATCGATAGACATGCAGGCATAGGCAGTGATATATATATATATATATATGCAGGTATTGGTAGGGACAGAGATATGCATGCAGCAATAGAGATAATGAGATAGATTGACATGCAGGCATAAGAAGGGAGACAGATACAGATAGAGGCACAGGAAAGGGGATAGATATACATGCATGCATATTCTGGGTGATAAATATTCAGTCATCCTATCTATCTATATATCTCTACATTAACTTTTCATGTAAGTTTTCTGAATATCTATCTTACTCTTTACATCATCTGTCACAATCTCTTCTTTATGTGGATGTGTGGGATGAGAGCCAATTCTGTATTCAAGTTGGGTTCATTACATTCGCTTACATGTGAACACTCTTGGGAAAATTAAGAAACAATTTTCCCCTAGTTATGGGTTAAATAGTAGGACTTGTATCTGGAAAAATTATTGCTATTCTTAAAAAATTGTTAATGCAATATTCTTTCACATAATAAAAAATAGAAAATAATTATCCTTACAATCCAAAATGTCTTGGCTTTAGTAAGCTATAAAAAAGAAAAAAGAAATCAATCTAATTTTTTATTCAACAGCCTAAATCTGTTCCTGTCTAACATACTATCACACCCTGTTATTTATCTATCAATCTAGCTAGCTATCTTTCATCTTATCTATTTATCTATACATCTTCTTATCTATCTATCTATCTCTATTCTTATCTATCTATCTATGTTCTTATCTATCTATCTATCTCTATTCTTATCTATCTATCTATGTTCTTATCTATCTATCTATCTCTATTCTTATCTATCTCTATTCTTATCTATCTATCTCTATTCTTATCTATCTCTATTCTTATCTATCTATCTCTATTCTTATCTATCTATCTATGTTCTTATCTATCTATCTATCTCTATTCTTATCTATCTATGTTCTTATCTATCTATCTATCTCTATTCTTATCTATGTTCTTATCTATCTATATCTCTATTCTTATCTATCTATGTTCTTATCTATCTATCTATCTCTATTCTTATCTATCTATGTTCTTATCTATCTATCTATCTATCTCTATTCTTATCTATCTATCTATCTCTATTCTTATCTATCTATCTATCTATCTCTATTCTTATCTATCTATCTATCTATCTCTATTCTTATCTATCTATCTCTATTCTTATCTATCTATCTATCTATCTCTATTCTTATCTATCTATCTATGTTCTTATTTATCTGTCTTTCTCCAGGGTACAATGGATAAATTGTTGTCTAAATTACACAAAACATAAAAGCATTTTAACAGATATATTTACCAATGTTACACAAAAACAATACTAAAGAGTAAATCTATTCAATAAAATCACCATTGGCTTCAAACATGACCTCAAAATAACTTCAGAACTTCTGAAAATCTTCTGGGTAGTCTCCTTGTTTAAGTTGCTGAATGCTGCCATAATCCTTGCCTTCAGTTCATCTTCGGTGTTACAAGGAGATTTGTTGGCCTCTCGCTCAACTGCACCCTACACATCATAATCAAGGGGGTTGCATTCTGAGGAGTTAGGTGGCCAGATATAAGGAGTCATGTGGTTACAGAAATTGTCCAACAGGCATGACTGGATTTACCTGTTTGTGTGACATGGTTTAGAGTCCTGTTGTCAGATAGAGGGTCTTCCAGCAGCCACAATCATGACCCATAACAGCACTACATGCTCAAGGTGCTTGATGTAGGCCTCCATGTTATGTCTGAAGTCCTGTGGGAATATGAATAGAGGCATAACTTTGCCATCACTAGTGATCATTCCAAACACTTTATAAAAACCATTAAACTCATCCAACTCATAATGACTCTTCTAACTACGTTGACTTGAACTGTTACTTGAATTTCTTCTCTTATGAAGACAGTTTTCATATGACAGGAAATAGACTTGACACAGGAAGATTTCTTAATGACTCCTCTTACTACTTTTACTTGGACTGTTACTTGAATTGTCTACTATAAAGGTCAAATTTGAGTAGATCAATTAGCAAGTAGTGTTTGTGAAGAAAAACATTTAAAATCTGTCTAAATTAAGAGTTGTTAAAACAAACAAATCCCACAGATTCTAATTACACTCTCTTAGTACATATTCTATTAATTAATCAGTTTCAATTGAAATAAAAAACGTCTTTTTAGGAAAAAGTATTATTATGTAATAACAATATTGAGTGGATAACAACTTAAAATAAAATATAATGAACTTATAATTTACAGAGAAAGAAAAAAAAAACACATTTAAAACATCAACTTATAAATCAACAACATTCTAGATTTTAAGCATGTGTAGATATTAGAAATTTTATAATCTTCAAGTAACATAGTTCAGAGCTGAGCATTTTTCTGTTAAATATTTGTATGTATTCATGCAGCTACTACTATGTCCACATGGCAGGTATTAATAAAAAACAATGTATCAAATTGTCAGTTCACAATTCAAGTCAAAGTCTGAGTCAAAGTCATTAACAAATCTTCCTGTGTCAAGTCTATTTCCTGTCATGTAAAAACTGTCTTCATAAGAGAAAAAGTAATTCAAGTAACAGTCCAAGTCAAAGTAGTAAGAGGAGTCATTAAGAATCTTTTATGTTATCAGTCCTGCATCCATTGGTGTAATGTAGGTTCCTTGTGCCTTTTATATATAAATATTTTCATGGTAATTGTTCTGATGAGCATATTGCATTAGTATCTCCACTTTATGTATTTAAGCACAGTACTAGATCAGTAGATAGGTCTTATTATTTTACACTTGAAATAAATGTAACTGTAAGTTCTATGCTGACAGTATCTTCTCTCGCACTTCTCACTTGTGGAATTATCTTCTGGCTTCTTGCTTTCCAGTCAAATTTGATCTTCTAAAATTTAAATGCAATATAAATTATTATCTTGTGATGTCTTAATTCCTGTTCTTTTATTGATCTCTTTCATTAATAATTTTTTTTCTCAGGTTCTTTCACACTCAGTAATCTTAGTGGCTTTATTGCCTTTCTTAGGGTGAAATGATTAAAAAAAAAAAAAACTTTTCAGGATTGAAATCCCATTGCCAGTAAAAATAACTAGCGAAAAACAAACCAAATTCACCATGGAAATGATGCCATAAATTTGGCAACACTGATTATGTCATTTAGTACACAACCACATTTCTTTGATTGTAGTTAAAAGAAAAAAGGAACTGTGATTGTTAAGGGTCAAGCAGTTGTTTTTTTTTTCTGCCCTCGTCACACGTACTTGACCACCTACACAATGACGCTAGTAAACAACAAATGATTTCTTTCCCACAATGTTTGGTTCTGCCCATATATCATAAATTGTAGTCTTTGGGTATCTGATGTGAAAAGATTCTTTAATTTACCCATGTTGTTTTATTCCCTCTATTCTGGGTGTTTTATTATATTCTAATACAAGCAAGGTTACCTGGCATTGATTTGGTTGAAACAACTCAAGAGATCATATTTTACAGTCATTAGTTAATATTGTTTTCTTTTATTCTTTTTTATCATAGCAATAAAATAGAAAAGATTAGAGGTTTATTATAATGATAATGTTCAATTTTAACACAGAAAAAAGAAACAGAGCATAATGATAATTTTCTTTTTCAGCATAGAAATAAAATTTTTAAAAAACAGAGCATTATTAAACAGACATTTTAAAAGTATATATAAATATATACACAAATATATCAAAATAAAAGAGGGAGGGAGAGCAAGAATAATTATTGCAATAAAAAGGTTATAAGAAAAAAGGGGTTAACTTGAAGGCTAGACAGCTCAGTCTACCTTGTTATTTCATACATATCCAGGAGGTGAAGAGATGCACTCATACCTTTCCAAATGGCACTTTTCCAAAAGTGAATGTAATAGACTAACCAAGAATTTGAACTTGGATCTTAATAACTTTAAATACACAGTTTTCTATGTCTCCCTCTATATATATAGTTTTCTATGTCTCTCTCTCTATATATAGTTTTCTGTGTGTGTGTGTGTGTCTCTCTCTCTCTCTCTATATATATATATATATGTTTTCTATGTCTCTCTCTCTCTATATATATATATATATAGCTTTATATATCTCTCTCTTTCTCTCTCTATATATATATACATTTTCTATATCTCTCTCTCTCTCTATATATATATATATATATATATGCTTTCTCTGTCTCTCTCTCTCTCTCTCTATATATATATATATATATATAGCTTTCTATCTCTCTCTCTCTCTCTATATATATATAGCTTTCTATGTCTCTCTCTCTCTCTCTATATATATATATATATAGCTTTCTATGTCTCTCTCTCTCTCTCTCTATATATATATATATATAGCTTTCTATCTCTCTCTCTCTCTCTATATATATATATATATCTTTCTATGTCTCTCTCTCTCTATATATATATATATATAGTTTTCTATGTCTCTCTCTATATATATATATATATATGTCTCTATCTCTCTCTATATATATATATCTTTCTATGTCTCTCTCTCTCTCTATATATATATATATATATATATCTCTCTCTCTCTATATATATATATATATATAGCTTTATATATATATATATATATATATATATATATATATATATAGCTTTCTATGTCTCTCTCTCTATAACTTCAAATACACAGCTTTCTTTTTCTTTTTTATGGCTTATCAACATTTTGTAGGTTGTTTAAAGCCAAAATATATTTTGGATTGTAAGTGTTGGGTTGTTATTTTATAATGGCTCCCTATCTAAAGGATTTCCTAGACAAGACTAAATACAAGGAACTAAAAAGGAAAATGAAAAGAAGGATGCCAAAATATGTTTACCATTTGCGTGTAAGTGAATATAACGAACCTGAATGGAATTCAAACACGATTCTCCAATTTATCATTCTGAGATATCATCCATTTCATCACCCACACATCCTAAATACACAGCTAAAATAAACTTACATGAGTTTTCAGCCAACCCTGCTATTTAACCCATAACTGGGGGAATAGAGAAGTATTCATGCTTTTCCCATAGGTAATTATGTTAAAGTGAATGCAAAGAAATAAACCAGAATTCAAACTTGGACGTTAATAATTTTAAATACTCAGCTTTGTCTTGCTTTTCCTTTATGACTTATCAACCTTTCATATGTAATTTAAAGCTGAAATATGTTTCAAATTGTAAGAATAATTATTTTTTCATGAGTGAATATTGCATTAATAATTTTTTTGACAATAATCATTTTTACAGAAACATGTGCAACTATTCAACCTATATTGGGAAGGAGGAGATGGATCTATGCCTTTCCCAAGGATACTTGTGTGAAAGTGAATGCAACAGACAAAACTAGAATTTGAACTTTAAATACACTGCTTTGTTATTTTTTTTCTTTTTTTTTTGTTTATGATGTAATGGAATAACCTGTCACTCCCATGAGTGACTACACTATAGGTAGTAACTACTTATAAGTATCTGTAAGTCAAGGGACTACAGAGTCTAGTTGGGCTCTGTTCCAGCTAAACAGTTGAACTCTCTGCCTCTAAGCAGAAAGGTACCCAGACAAGGCTCTGCTGAAGGGCAGAGTCTCATTCAGGGAGGTACACTGCCCCTGAACCCGTTTATACCGGTTCTAAAGGGAATATTTTTGGCCAAGCCTACGGGCTCGGAGAACCCACGTTAAACTGGCCTTGTGCCACATGCAACCCTCGTGGGTGGGGGTAGCTAAATATAGTTGTCGAACTCTCTGTTTTTGAGCAGAGTGGAACCTGGACAAGGCTATGCCGAAGGACAGAGTCTCGTCTGGGGAGGTAGACAGACCCAAACCTGTTTATGCAGGGTTTACGGGGAATTTTTGGCCAAGCATATGAGCTCGGATTCCTCCACATTAAATTCTGCCTTGTGCCACATTCTACCCTGTGGGGAGGTTGGTAAATATTACTAGCTGGGATCTGTTGAGTATGACTCAGACTTATGCGAGAATTACTGACCTTCCAGTAGTAGCACTCACTACTGGATTGACTTGTGATGACTTTGTGCATAACTGTTACCTTTATTCTTATTGTACTGGTTTTGTACAATAAACCTTTACTTATTTTATCCACCTTGTTTTTCAAGTATATATTCCTATTAGCACAGAATATAACAGTTTATGACTTATGAACCCTTTGTGATTTACTTAAAGAAGAAAGATATCCCTTTTAAAAATTGTTTTTTTTACAAGTGGATATTGCATTAAAATTTTTTTGAAGTGAGAATAATAACTTTAAATACACAGCCAAGATAAAGAAATAACATGATTTTGCATACTGAAAAGTATTATTTAGAAGAAAAGTAAGCAGTTATTTTATAACGATCTTAACTCCCTGAAAATATGCTGAATTCAAAAGCTATAGAAACAAAGCTTTGATTTTGATCCAAAAATGTGTCAGTCAGTTATGTGCCATGTGTGATATACATGCTTAGGCGATCATGTATCTTTCTATATATGACAGATGAGACAGATTTTTTTCCCACAGTAGGTTGCCATTTTTTTCTGCAGTAGACCAATTGCCATCCAAGGCTATAGAACTTGGTCTGCCCTGCTATTTACCCATAGCTGGTAGAGAGAAGAAGAGGATTCATACCTTTCCCAAGGGTATTAGCACATAAGTGAATGTAATGGATTCAACTAGAATTCAAACTCAGCATTCTGATTCCTCAATCTGAACCACTATCCAAGGTGTTAAATCTTTTCACTTCATGTGCATGCGTGGAAAGCCCTATCAGCAGTTGAGATCCTTTTACAGTTTTTGATCATGTGTAAAAAAAAAAAAACTGGGGGTATTTAATTCTGAAGAGGTTCTCTTTTACTTCAGGCCAAGATTGGGATATAACTCTAAAATTTAGAGCTTCCTGTAGTAGCCACACATGGTTTAGGCTATACATCTCTCTCACTCACTAATTCACCAGCAGAGTAATTTCAACTTTTCCTTCATTCTCTACAAAGAGAATTGTAAAGAACATACCCTAAAATTTTCTCTACAGAAAAAATATGTTCTTAATAGAAGAAATATTTCTATCTCATTTTTTTTTTCACATTTTGGTTTTTCTATCTTCTCAACCAACTCAACATTTTTAGTTTTTTTTTGTCAATGCTGACACTTTCTCAGCTTAAAAATCACAAATCCCTAACTGCATAATAACATATGCCTTATTATCATGAAATGCCTGGATCAACAGTTGGTGTAAATATCAGATTTTCACATGCAAAATATTACCTTCTTTCATCCTAATTAGCACAAGGATCAGTTTTAACCATGAAGGTCTCTTTTTATTGCTGTGGTTTTAAAAACAGAAATTTGTAACAATAAGTTGTCATGATGACCAGAAATTATTTGTCAAAAAATGATGTGTGAAAATGAAAAAAAAATCAATTTTATTGATATAGACTTAAAGTAATGGTATTTGCAACAGGTGTTTAATAAATTTTAGACACATAGTTTTTAAACTCAGTATTCGAGATACCAGAATTAAACGAGTGCAAAAATTTAAATATCTAAGAAATATTTTAGCAAAAGACAGAAAATGCAATGCCAAATTGCAAAGATGCAATAGGACAGCAGAATATGCCTTCCAAAAGCTAAGCAGATTATTAAGAAACAGGAAAGTATTGTTAGAAAGAAAGAAAAGAGTGTTGAACTATTATGTAATATCTGTAAATAGCAGTGAATGCTGGACACTCTCTTCACAGATGAAGTAAAGAATTGTGGCAACAGAAATGTTCTACAGAAGGATACTAAGAATACCATGGACTGAACACACGAGCAATGACAAAATTTTAGACCAAAAATGGCACTTATATATAACATCAGAAAGATACAATTGAAATTTCTGAGGTGCATAATGATGAAAGAGGGCTTGGAAAATTTGATACTCACAGGACAGGTTGAAGGCAAGAGGGACAGAAGAAAACAGTGCATAACTTACCTAACAACCTTGTGAATGGTTGGCAGAACAGGGATTAGGAGATATAGCAAAAAGACAAACTTTACTTAGGGCTACTCTGGACAAGAAGTTGTAGAAAGCCATGATCACCCTCGGCCTGAAGGGACATGGCACATAGAAGAAGAAATCTAAACAGGCTATATCATAATTATTTCTTGAAGCATGGGCCACAAAAATAAGCTGATCATCTAAATTCTGATGAAAAGAGTAAATAGTAGAAATAGACCGGAAACATGACAAGAACTGTATAGCTTTGTTAAAACACTGGAACAAGAAATGCAATTTTTATGATCAGCAAGAGCAATAGAAATGCAGAATATATACCTATGTTTCATAGATTACACAAAAGCATTTAATAAGGTATGGCACAAATATCTATTTGAAGTGAGAGTAAAACTATTTAGGAAACATATTAGAATAACTCATAATATATACTGGGTTTAAACCAGTTGCATACCAATAGAAAATGAGTTAAGTAGATATACAAAGATAGAAGGGGTCTGTAAATAAAGACATGTCTTCCTGCTACATTTATTTAACTTTTTCAGCAAGGCATCTTAAGAGAAATGAAAGTTCTACCAGGATTTATCATTGGTGAGCACAATTTTGTTTGTTTGTTTGTTTAGCAGCACATCAACTCCTTATGGGTCATACTGAAATTTATGGGAACATTAGTAATTTTCTTTACAAAAATGTATTGCTGGTAATTTTTTTGTTACTATGAAAATGCATTGCTGGTATTTTCACTATAAAAATGTATTTTTATACTTTCATAGTCTTTGATCCCAGTTTGGGAAATAACTATTTGCCAATAGCTGGGACCCTAACAGGTGTTACCACCCCTGCTCAGGGTGGACCTGGGGACAATAGCAATTAAAAGGTGGTTTCATGCTCCTCAAAACATCCAATCTCCCAATCAGAGGCCTTGTTGTTGGATGTACTTTATAGTCATACCCAGAATAACACAATCTTGACAACAATAGATATACAGACGACATTAATCTTCCTTCATCACTTGTTAGTTATGTGACAAACTGGGTTTGGAATTGACAACCTGTCTGTCCAACATTAAGATTTGGTCAACATTGATACTATATGACTATAAGTGTGTTGGCAAATGATTGACTCTAGTTTTGGATGGTAAGGGAACAGAAGGAACAATGAAAAGGTGGGTGTTCTAAAAAATAAATAACTTTATTGGTCATCAGTTCATAAAATAGGTGCTATCAGAGCTTTCAGAACATGGACATTGAAGGTCACACTAAACTTTAGCATGAAGAACAGAAAGATATGCTTGCTTGGGTTAAAATTGTTACAGCTGGGGGCCAAACTTGAAAGATTTACTATATAAAGACGACATCCAAGAGAGATTTTTGGATGTTGTCTTTATAGAGAAAATCTGTTCTACTGAGTGTTACCCAAAATTACCATATCTAATCTTATTGAATATAAATTTACTTTATGACATGGCACTGAAAAGTTCTCAGCCAACAAGTCCTTTAAAAAAAGGTACAAAACAACAAACACGCATTTAGTTATATTTTGGGAAGAGGGTCATTCTGAGAAATTTTCAACTTAAGCTTTTATATAATCTTAAATTAAAGGTATATAATTGAATACAGGTGGTTGGCTACTCATTTATTTGAGCCAACCCCTGCTAGAGCAGCTGACCAATCCCTGCAGCAGACACCTGCAGAAATTACTTGCGTTTTATGCTGCAATTATGCAGACCAGATCTTAGTTACAGTTCCTGGGAAAGTGTGCATCATCTGGTACGATAAATATTTTTTGCCCAAGGCTAGGCCACTTCAACAGCTGGTTACAATGACTTGTGACTTTGTGCTATCACAACCACTGACAGCTTCTAAACAGTTTTTTCTACCCATTTTCACTTACAAGGTTTTGGTTAAACCAAGGTATAGTTTTTCAATGCTCGGTCATAATGACTTGTGACTTCCTGCTATCACAACCATTGACAGCTTCTGAACAGTTTTATCTATTTTTACTCATAAGGCTTCAGTTAATCTATAGTATAAATTTTAGACACTTTCTAAGAAGTGTGGGAGAAGAATCTATTAGCATAGAACTTATGGCTACATTAAGCCTATTCAATTGTAAAATGATGAGACCTTGTCGCCAATCTAGGACTGTGGTTAAATTCATAAAGTCTAGGTACCATAGAGGAAAGTTCATGAGAACAATTACCATGAAAGTGTTTATAGAAAAGGCACAGGGAAGCTACATTATGGTGGTGGGAAAGTTACTGAAATCAAGATGCCAGGTCTGGACCAATAATACCACAGATTCTTCTTTGGATTTTATCAAGAATCTCTAAATATATAGCAGGAGCACCAGACAAATGGTAATGGTGTAGAATTTTAGATATTTCAGGGAACCAAACAGGACAATGAATGATTAAAAGATCATCATTAAAAATCAGTAGTTAACCTAATGTTGTTGGGGTTGCTATTGACTCATAATCAGTTTAGGCTATTTTAATCTATTAAAAATATTGAAATTTTGAAAATTCATTAAATTTGTCCATCAAGAGAGAGACAGACAAATGACCAGAGTAAGTAATACTGTGTTGTTTTTTTTATTTATTTTGTCATGAGATATAATGGTTTTAAAAAGATGCTGTAGTGTTACTCCATCTTGGCCAGAAGGTGACTTCTCTTAATGTGTCTCTTTACAGTATAAAAGGAAAGAACACAAAGTATCTTCTCTCTTCATTTGCTCTTCAAGCACAGGATTCTGTAGTGACAAGATATGTCTCATTCCCATATAAATTTTGCAAGAATTATCAGAATGTGAGAGAGACATGAAGTGAGCAAATGTCTTTTGACAATCGAATTTGTTCAATGCAAGGTGTTTGCCAGAAAGCTTTGATTTGTAAAAAAAGAGCTGTATCAACAAAATCCAGTAAAGTGAGTCATAATTGAGACCAAGTAAAAACAATATCTATATTATTATACTTCAAATTAGATCACTTTCTGATTCCCTCTACATGTTGCCCAAATGCTAAGAAATCAAAAATCAAAATAAATAAGCCACTCTCTGCACAGAGGCTCCCAGCATCCCATCTGGCTCACAAAACACTCATAAAAATATAAAATACAATATAAAAGGAGTCAATTATAAACATTGCTGTCAAAGAAAAAACATAAAAAAAATGAAAAAAATGCCACGATCATGATCCACTCCATATGCTTTTAAGAAGGCTGACAACAACAATGTAGAAGCATTGCATTGAACAAGCAGGCTATCAACATCATCACCAGTGACCTAAGTCAACTAATCAACATACTCACCAACTCCAGGCCCAACCATCTCTACCCTTCTTCCAAGTCACTTCCCTTGCCCACAAAGAGACATTCCACTCACATTCTCTGTATCAGCAATATAAATAATTTTATATTAACAATTCTGGTCTTCTTTTCACCTCACTAGTGGTACTTGTTGTTTTGCTTATTCTCTCATGCTACCATATGCATTTATAACAATAGTCTTGATATAAAATCCTCTATGTGCAAGCATTTTAAGAACAGTCTGAATTTCTGGGATGAAAAGTTATCATGATTTACATTCAGACTAATATCTCATTTTTTTCTCTAATGTTCACCCTATACAAGACTCAAGCACCACTCAAGACAGAGGGTTACTGGAGATAATTGTTGTGTGAGCAGTAAGAGTAATGGGCACAGTTTAAGCAGATATGATTTAAGATAATGATTAAGTTGAACTTGCTCCTTACTAAAGGAATACAAAGAGAATGAGGGTGTTTTGCTTCAATATATGCAGTGTGGTGGCTCTTAGCAGGTGGGGGTGAATCAGAGTTGGGGAACTAATGAATATAGCTTGTAGTCTTTTTACATGGAAATAGCTGAAGTGTAGCAAGAGACTTGTAATGTTTCATCTGTGGAAAAAGGTTTGTAAGGTGGAAAATAATTCATCACCCACAAGGCCATGTAGATTTTTTTTAACTTTTATCAAAATTTGTGTCTTAGTGGTTTTATTGCCTTTCTCAGGGTGAAATGATTTATTGATGCATTGAATATTGCTGACACATCTGGTCTGGTGCTTCTGCTATATATTTAGAGATTATTGATAAAATAGAAGAATCTGCAATGTTATTGATCCTGACCTGACATCTTGGCTTCAGTTATTTATTTTCCCACTGCTGTAACGTAACTTCTCTGAGCCTTTTTATAAATATTTTCATGGGAATTATTTTGATGAGTTTTCCTCTTAGGTATCGAGACTTTACAAATTTAAATGCAGTATGTGATTAGCGGCAATATCTGATCATTTTAAGTTGAAATGTCAAGATGTAACCATAAGTTCTAGGCTAACACTTTCTTTCCTTGCACTTCTGACTTGTTGAACTCTATTCCAGTTTCTTGCTTTCCATTCAAGTTTTATCTTCAATAATTTAATGTAATGTCAGTCGTTATCTTCTGTCTTAATTTCTATTCTATTATTGAGCTCATTCCTTAATAATCTTTTTCTTATTCTTATATTCTTTCACACTCAGTAAGCCTTGGTTGGCAACCATGTGGCTTTGTTATCACTAAACTTGAAGAAGAATTAAAAAAATATCTATAATATATACTAAGTTTACTTTGGTATAACAAATGCCAAATAGTGAAAAATGGGAGTAGAAATTATGTTGCATCAATACTCTAAGTGAAGATTAGTATTCAAAATTTTTACCGAGAGCTGAAACATCAACTTCAGGAAATACGCATTCACGGCTCTCCATAGCTTCCTTTTTCTGTAATATCTCTAAACTGTTCCTTTTAAATATAATGAAGTGATCATCTGTTGTCTCTTCATAGTTTTGAATTGTGAGTTGCCAATCAAGGCTCAAAATCCTTATCTGTCCTACATTTTAACCTATAGCTGGGGGGAGAAGTAAAGGAATTATGTCTTTTCCTAGGGCATTAGTGCGAAGGGAATACAAATTGTTTCAGTCAATCACTGTTTAGACAGTTTCTTCTTTCACACTTTTTAATTATGAAACTCCCTTGGCTTCTTGCTTTCCAGTGAACTTTGTTCTTCAAAAGATTAGATTCAATGTTAGTTGTTGTCTTCTTAATTCCTATTCTTTTAGTGTTCTCTCAACTGAATGTTTCCTTTTTCTCATATTCTTTGACACTCAGTAACACACTTGCATCTTAGTGACTTTATTGCCTTGCTTGGAGTGAAATGATTAAAAAAATAATTATTATACATTACAAATAAAAAAAATCAATCTTGCCTGCATTTACTCAACTCCAGATTTTGCCAGCCAGCATCTGGATGTGCATCCCTAGGCCATTATTTAAATGTGAACCTTACATTGTTTAAGAGAAAGACTTACCATTGGGGGTGGGTGTTTATATCTGTCATATGATTCTTTCCTACATGTGCCCATCATGTGTTTGCATGTTAGGACAGTCACTGACATCCTATGGAATGTAGATCTGCACTTTTTCTCCCAGGAGCTCATCTGTTAATGCCTCCCTGATGTCACACTCAGTACAAAGTCTTTTCTCGTATGATCTGTGGTGAGTCAAATTGTTATCTTCTTCTATATGTTATGTCCCTTCAGGATTTTGGTGATCATGTCTCTCCACAGTTTAAACATGGACAAGAAAAACTCTACTCCCATAGATTAAATAAAGGTTCAGTTTAACATGCCTTGAAAGTTACTTGGATCAATAGACACAATGGATCAAACATGGTAGCAACAAAAGATGAGGACATTAGTCTGAATGTAAATAATGGCAGATTTTATATGTTTGGATTTGTTTGATATTTTCTTTTCTTTCTCAAAGGACAGATTTTGGAACAAATGTCTGCTTTAACTTTTTGCATGCATTTGAGAAAGACATATTTGTTAATCATTTAAATCATCACCTTCATCTTCTATGTACTGTCTCCCTTCAAACAGTGGACGATCATGGCCCTCCATAACTTCATATATTTTTTAGCTCTTAGAAAATTTTGTCTTTTTGCTATCTCTTCTAATCTCTGTTCTGCCAGTCATTTAAAGGTTATGCAATGCTTTCCTCTACCCCTCTTGCCTTCAATATGTCCTGTGAGTGTCAAATTTTCCAATCCCTCTTTCCTTATTATGCGCCCTAGACACTTTAACTGCTTTTGATTCTGTGTCCTTTTTATTTTCATTTTCTCTAGAACTTTGTGTTCAATCTATGGTATTGTTAATACTCTTTTCTAGAACCAAATTTCTGTTGCCTCAAGTAGCCGTGAGGAGATTGTCCAGCATTCACTGCCATATAGAAGCACTGATATTACATGTGTGGTGGCTGGCCACTTGTATCTGAGTAAGCCTGTCTACTTGGGTGTTTAACCAAACTCTGTTGCAGACACCTGCTCAGGCACATTTTGTGTTTGTTCATTACCCACAGAGATCACCTGTGGTTTATACTGCAACTATGCTGAGCAGACCTTAGTTACAGTTTTTGGGAGACAGCGTGTTATCTAGAATGATCAACAATCTGAACAAGGCCAGCAATGACTTGTGACTTTGTGCTGGCACAACCACTGATGACACCCAGATAGTTCTGTCATTACTTAACAGTTCAGTGATGAGAAGCTATAATTCATATTTAAACTAATGTCATCTTATTATGATTATGATAATAACAACAAAGATGAAGATATTAGTCTAAATGTCAATCATGATCACTCTTCATCCCAGAAATTAGTACAAATGCATAGAATAAAGTTGCTGAACCATCAGTTATTGGAATAAAGGTGGTATGTTCTTCAATATATCAAATCCATTTTTTCTATTGCAGGTCCTATTGAGAATTTTTTTTTCCATAATCCATTCATATTTAAGGGCTCCTTGGACACCTAAATCATTGCTACTGGCCCATTGACTTTTCAATTATAACAATACTTATACTTGATCTGACCACAGGTGGACATTGGTATTGATCTCAGTTTTTGCTACCCACCTGCTGATACAAAGCCTATGATGTGTGGCTATCAGAATTGAAAAAAGGGGGTGCAGACATTGCATGAATTTCCTCTGATCTACAACAAAAGGTATTGATTGTGAGAGAGAAAAAAAAGCTGCGATCTGTGACACTCAGTACAATGGATATTTTCTTTTTTTCAATAGAACTTGCATCAAACTGATTAGCTACAGTGAACATGACTTGTTCAATAACTGGATATTTTCTTTTAAACTTGCATAGGGATATAACATGATAGTAGTAAAATGGATTTTAGAAGTACATGAATAGATTAACCATAGCTGCCATATGAAAGATTTCATTTACGGTTGGCTGTCAGATCTTTAGTTGTACTGAATTTTGCTTGATTCATTAAAAGTAAATGTTTTAATTATTTATAATAGACATTAAGGATTTGCAGATCAAATGATTTAAAATAGCACAAAAATAGTCATACGTCATCAATATTTAATTAGTATACCAAAATACATAAAAAAAAGAATGAAACATAGATGAACCCTAATCTCAATAAATTTAAAGAGGAATAAAATTAGTAATACATTTATATTATACATACAACAGCCCTATTCTATCAATTATACCTTCAATAATTATTAATTTTCAATGCATTTCTATAGGAATAATGTTAGCAATACATTTATATTTGTTGTAACCTAGGGAAGGTTACTGAATAGAATAATGACATAAATCTTGGTAATGAACGATAATACTTAGGACAAGAACAACACATATAAGATTCACCAGCAGCATGTAGAAGTAGTCAACTTCTAGAAATGAGTCAAGTGAATTTCACAATGAATTTCGAACTGCAGACCACAAACAGTATTCACTACTGTATTTATGGGAATGTGGGCATACCCATTATTGTCTGTAGGTATGCTACAACAATATTATATATACAATAATCTTAATCTGCAAGTAATACAAGCTTAGTTTCCTGACAACTAATAATTTTATAACCATTCAGTAAAAGAGGTTTTTCAGGTTCTATCAATAATGTTTGTGTTAATTTCTGAGTACTGATTGTCTGCAGAATGATTTTCAATGCATCTCTTTTATAAATCAATAACAATTCTTTCTCTAGAACATTTTATGAGACACACATGTTAATGCTCGTCCACAAACAATCAATTCTTCTGATCTTCAATGCATTTTTATAGTAAAATTTCTTTCAATATTTCTCCTATGCTAAAAACCTTTACAATGAATTTATATTATTGCATATAATAAGTCTCTTTTATTAGAAAGGCTGATATTATTAGGTTATTTATTTACTAGAATACATTATTTACATTGTTTGGACTGTTCTCATCTTTATTGTCACATACACAATAGTCTGCATAGTGTAAATAGTTACAATACCTCATCTCAGAAATATAGACAGAGCTTGAATAATTTTATATTTATAACATTCTAATAACTAATACAATTAAAACTAATGCAATGAAATATTTATCATTTACCAATTTATAAAAAAATAAAAATGGAAATATTTTATTCATAAATTTATAAACATTTACTAAATTACATTATTTACATTATTCGGACTATTGTCCTCATCTTTGTCGCCATATTTATTACAACATTTCAGCCATTGGAAGCTCCGGCCTTCTTCAGGTGGTTGGAATGTCAAACTGAACCCTTTATTTCATTCACTCGGGTAGACTGTTCTATTTCCACGTGCCATGTAAACATTGTAATAAATATGGCGACAAAGATGAGGACAATAGTCTGAATAATGTAAATAATGTACATAATACCTCATCTCAGAAATATAGACAGATTTATTAAATTATTAAAATATGCAAACCAACTACAAGGACATGCTTATTTTTTACCATTTTATAAAGTTTGAATTGATTAGACAATGTTTTGCCAACCATTTTGATGAACAATGTAATAGTGTAAATAAGCAATCTAATAAATAAATAATTTTTATTAATTTTCTTGTCAATTCTCAAGAACATAGAAAATGTATAAATTCTCTTTCATATGTCTAGGTATTATTACAATACCAATCATTGCTTTTTGAAACAAACATTGCTGAAGGAGTGAAAGTTGTTAAAATAATAGCAGTGTCAATGGGAAAAAAACATCTTTTTGACACTTGGTTTTTTTGCAGGCATGAAACTCCGAGTTTGTCAAACATTTAATATTTACTTACTCATTAATCATTAGCATAATATCTGACCAATGAAAAAAGCTTTTCTTCATTTGCATTGCACTTCTATAATAAGAATTAATAGCAATTCATTTCTATTATGCAGACAATAGATTTAACCTCTCACTATGTCTTGTATTAATTCTTATATATTCTTTTGAATTTGCAGTGACAATACATATGTAATCATTGAATTTAAATCAAATGTTGATGTGCACTTATAGAAAATAAAATTCCAACAATCAGAATATGTGTTTTATTTTATTGAGGATTAAAGATACAAGAATTACCATATATACTCATTTATAAGTATTGTATCGTCAGTGTGAATGATACACAGAGAAAAATGAGTGCTTAATATATTTATTCAGCACCAGTATCTGGTGCTAATGAATACATACCAAAAACACAGAACAATAAGTTACAAAACAATTAAGAAGACAACTTACAAGGAATAGAGGAGTGTCAAATGCTGTATAGCCAAACGAAGTAATATCAGTCTGAATATTAATCAGCTTAGTATCAACTTATTAATTGATGTAATGGAATAACCTGTCACCCCCATGAGTAACTACACTATAGGTAGTAACTAACTATAAGTATCCATAAGGCAATGGACTACAGGAAACTAACTGAGATCTGTTATTCAGATTTTAGCTGCTGTTGAACTCTATGCCTTCGGGCAAAGAAGAACCTGAACGAGGCTATGCTGATGGGCAAAGTCTCATCTGGTGAGGTAGACAGACCTGAACCTGTTTATGCAGGTTCTACGGAGAATTTTTGGCTGAGCCTACAGGCTCGGATGTCCCATGTTAAACCCAGCCTTGTGCCACATCTACCCTCGTGAGGAGGCTAGTAAATATTGACTAGCTAGGATCTGTTGGGTATAACACAGACTTATACAAGATCTACCAACCTTCCAATAGTAGCACTCACGACTGGATTGACTTGCGATGATCATGCACATAACTGTTACCTTATTTCTTATTGTACGATGGATAAAATAAGTAAAGGTTTCTTGTAACCTTTACTTATTTTATCCACAGTGTTTGTCAAGTATATATTCCTATTAGCACAGAATATAACATTAATCAACTGTCGAAGTCCTTAATCGTAGATTATTTAAGGCTATGAGCCAGGCCATCTGGTAGAGTGCTGAATGGGTGTTAGTTACTCTATAACAATAAGCATGCCCCTGAATTATTTGGTCTGAATTTTAAACCCTCCAGAAAAAAATTACCTGTGTATAGTGTGAACCCCTATTTTTTGCATAAGAAACTAATCATAAAAACTTGAACTATAGTCAAGTATATACAGTGTATCAGGATTATAGTAAATGGTCACATATATAAACCAGTACATGTACAAGACACCAATCTTTTTAATACTAATGATAGCCGAATACAAGTCTCAAGAGCCACTCAAGGTAGAAGAATACAGAATGATGTGTGTGATATGAATGTAAGAGTAGGAAGTAAAGATTATGAGGATATTGAAGATAGGTAATGATAGACCAGTAGCATGCAGAAGTAGGTGCAGAGGGTGCAATTACCCTGGGCATCCATATCTGGAGGGCATCCAATCAGAGAGTGAAATAAAAATTTAGTTTTTGAAATTTGGAATTATCTCTTATCTTCCTTGTACAAGCACCCTTCAGTAACACAAGCTGATGTGAATGTAGATCAGTGTTTTCATAAGTGATACCAGAGTAAGCCCATCCCCCTACATGAGTTTTAGGGATATACAATCAAATCTCTGCACATCACTGCCATAGACACTTGAGTTGAAGAGATTGTAGCATTAGAAGACGCATCCATGTGGGTCCACATAGCAATAGCTTTTGAGGAAAAGCCATCATTACTGTTGGAATATAGAAAGAATGATGGTGCTTTGACCTGTGGATGTAACATGTTAGGTATTAGCTGTAGAGGTCTGAAATGGTAGAACCAAAGAAAGGAGATTTTCAAAAATATTTGCTCTGGAAATCTTTTTTTTTTTTAAGCAAATCACCCCAAGCAAGGCGGGGTGCCACTAGAATGCAAGGGGTTACAGGGAGTGAGAGTAAGAGTAAAGAGGAGTGTTTGGGAAAAGGATAAAAAAAGGACAGGGATCAAGGTCAAGGCATCAGATGTCGATTGACATTACATTTGAGTATTTGAAGATTATGGCTATCAGGGAAGCAAGTGATAGGAAGGGAGTTCCACTGACGGGAGATAAGAAAATGTTGGAGTAGAAAAAATGGCTACATTTAGCCATTTCGACAGTGAAAGGGTGGAACCGGGATGCCAACCTTTAGCATGCTTAAATCCATGCAGTTTGGAACCAGTGAAAGTAGCTCAGCAGAGCAGTTACTATGAAAATACTTGTAGAAGAGACATATGGAAGCCACAGCACATCTTTAAGAAAGTGACTGTAGACAGGATGCCAGATCAGGACCAATCACATTGCATATCCATCTCTGGATTTTGTCGAGAACCTCAAGATGAACAGTGGGAGCACCAGACCATATATAGCAATAATAGAATAGTGATACACCTGCAATGTTGTGTTTGTAGGAGAGAGGCAAATAAAAAGTATATTGACAGAATGCAGGCCCCATGTTAATACACTGAATACATGTATACCATTATATATATATTGAATACTATCATGAAATACATTATTCCATACCTCTTGTACTTGTTAATGCAATACAGTAAGAAATTTTAATAGGGACAGATCTAGAGATTGACCTGTTAAGGGAAGTTGTTGGACATCTTAAAGAGCATGTTGAGTTGTATGGGTATCATGTGGCAGGTATTATCCTGCTGGCATAGCACATTACATTTCTATTGAAAGAATGATAATAGAATAGGTTGAATAATACAAGACAATTTATCCATCACATCCTGTATACCCATGATATGAACCCAAAAAGGTTGATAAAATGTATATATATATATAGATGGGAAAAGTAGCAGTTTAAACTAATAGTTTATCATTTTACTTGATGTTTTACTGATTCTACATGCTGTCCACAGAACATTATATATATATTAAATATCAAAATACTAAATGCTTATGTGCACATAGCATAGCAGTTACTAGTATGGAAACTGGGATTAGTATGTTGAGTTCAGATTCCAATCAAGGCTGATGCATTCACTTTCACACAGATACTCTAGTGAAAGGTTGAATTCATGTCTTCTAACTCCAGGTAAGGATTAATAGCTGGGCAGAGAGTCTGTCCTGGGTTGGCTACTAGTTTATGAGAAGAACAGCATGATACAGAAACTATGCTAATTGGAATTTTGCAAAGATGTTGCACCAAACTTTTCTGGTCAAGAACAACTCACGACTTGTTCAACAGGCTCCCTACTCACTTGAATTGGCACTGTGTGATTTCTGGCTCTTTCCCAATCTAAAAACTATGTGACTCCCATGCAAAGTTGATTTTGCTGCTCCACCTGCACCTTGGTGATGAATTTCACCAACACATTCCACATAGACAAATCCTCTATTAAAATGGAATGCACTGATCCTGTGCTTATTCACACTTTGTGAGTAATTTTCTGGATTGTTACATGATGGTCTCCCATTGAGGTGTGGCCATGTTTGAAGCAGTTGTGCTGTCCCTTGATCTGTGTTCTACCCATGGCATCATCATCAAAGGCTTGCTGAATCTTCTGGATTGTTTGAGCTTGAGTATCACCAAGCTTTTGGCAAAACTTAATGCAATATTTCTGACCAATGTGTTCTATCATCTTACATGAAAATGAAAATCCAACATGTCACTACATGTCTGTACTCTAGGTATAATAGCCAAGAACTGATGTGACCTACTGACACAAAAATTTTCATGCATACACAGGAAGGGTGGTGTTACCTGCCACCCAAAGGATTTTGCCCATGTGGCATTAGTTTTGGTGGGGAAAAAAATAAACATTTATGTTTTTGAATACACTTCATACTTGGTGTAAAGTACATTTAGAGTTTAAAGATAAACAATGTCAATGAGTTTGAGAAAAAATATTCTTTTATGAGTAAATTAAAAATAAAATAAAATAAAAATCGTTTTTAAGAAATTAAACCATTGATTTAAATTAAGATTCTTGTTAAATCCAAACTACAATGAAAGAAAAAAAGTGTCAATTGAATTGCAAGAGGCAAAAATCTTTGAAATAAAAGTAAAAATATACAATGGAGGACATTTAGGAGGAGGAAACATGCTGACAGTGGGAATGTTTAGATATAAAAATATTAAATTTATTTTAAATTGTAAAAAGAAGTGCCAATATTAATACAATATTTTGCTTCCAGTCAGAGAAACAAAACAGACAGGAGAAAGTGTTTCATGTAAGTTTCAATTTCGTACATGGATGTGCAGGTGGTGCAATGGATAATAGCTTAAAATGAGAAATCAGTGTACTGAGTTCTTTTCTTTCCTTTACCCACATATCCACAAAATAATAATGCCTCACATTTAGTTGAAGTATTCTAAAGAGGCATTTTGTAGCTTTTAAAAGAAAACTTCACTTTATTACTGGTGTTTCTCTATTGTCGTTACCCTTCCTGAGAATACTATGAATAAGTTCTATTGGATGATACCAAACTTGGTGCCATAGTATATTCTTGGTCAGAGCCAGTGCAAGACTATTTTGCCCCCAATGTAAATTACTCCAGCCCCACAAAAAATTACCATTAACATTTTTGTTAAATCCCAACTATAATGAAAGAACAAAAAGTATGAATTGAATTCCAAGTGGCAAATCTCTGGAACAAAATGTAAAATAAGTAAAAATATACATTAGAGAAGAAAACAGGGTGAAATTGGGAATATTTAGATATGAAAATGTTAAATTTTAAATTGTATGAATAAGTACCAATATTAATACAATACAGGTGTCCTTGACTTATGACAGAGTTCTATTCCTATGATGTATCATAATATGATTTTCCGTTTAAATCAGAATGTACGCATGATTTTCTATGAATAATCACCTTTGCTAATGCAGAAGTAATGTAATAATCTCAGACATAACAACATTTCTGTGACATATGTTAACATAATTAGGACTAAAAATACACATGGTGTACATAAATATAATAGATATAATGAAATGAAATTGTTTTAAGCTGCTTGTATATATATTATCAGTGATGTCAATGGCTCTCAGTAGATGAGATGATAAAGCATAAGATCTTGTCTCTTTTGCAGTACTCGGAAGCAGCAGCAAATCTTGGGAAGAAAGCAAAACAAATGTGAATTTGTTTTTATTTTTTATCAGGAATTCACAAAAATTTACTTATCTCTATCAGGGACGCTAACTTATGCATACACATATATACATGTTTTAAGCGACAATCAAACGACTTAAGCCAAGCAACTTACCAATATTTGTTACTGTTTCTCTCTTTTCAGAGCATTTAAAATGTCTAATTTCATTTCCATGGTGATGGCTTTTTTTTCTTCAAAGCGCTGCCATCAGAAGAGCCTACACTATACCTAGGAGCCATAATGAAAGGGCAATAAGTTTCCACAAACACAACACAAATGAAAAGAGTGAATGCACAACAATCCAATATGGCATACACTCAGGAACTGACCCACACTGCCTTATGTATGAAGCAAACAGCATAAGTTGAAACAAGATTAACGGATGTTGCATCATCATCAGTAATTATCGTAGGCTGGGACTGTTGTAACCCAAAGAATTACTGTACTTTGCTTCCAGTGAGAGAAACCAAATACAGAAAGTCTCTCATATAAATTTCAATTTCATGCATGGATGTGTAGGTGGTGCAGTGGATAACAGTTCAAAATTAGAAATTGGAGAGTTGAGTTTGAATTCTAGTGTTGTTTGTTGCATCCTGTTATATGTAAATGCTCTTGGGATAGGTATGAATCCATCTCTTATGCCCCTAGCTGTGGATTAAATAATAGGACTATGCCTTCTAAAGCTAAGAAAAGTATTATGAAATAGGAAAATTTTGTTAGAAACAAAGAAAAGTATGCAAAACTGTTACATAATAGCAATCATTCTATATTGAAGTGAATACAATCTCTTCACAGATGAAGAAAAGAAAAAAAATGTGGTTCTACAGAAGGATACTGAAAATAGCATGGACTGAATATGTAAGCAACAAAGAAGTCTTAAGGAAAATGGAAATAAAAAGGAAATTTTTACTCAGAATCAGAAAGAGATTGCTGAAATTTCTTGGACATATAATGAGGAATGAAGACTTGGAGAATTTGTACTCACAGTACATATTGGAGGAAAAGGTATCAACTACCTGATGAACTTATGTGAATGGGTAGCTGAACAAGGGTGGAAAGCTTAGCAAACAGACAAATGTTGCTTGGATTACTAGGTATAGGAGGTTGTGGAGAGACATGATCCTGAAGTGATATGGCACACAAAAGTCATCATAGACCTCGATTAAAGCATCATGTATGTCACCAAGATGATATCTGATTGTTTTCAAAATACTGATCTGATCCTCCCCAAAAAGCATTGCCAGTTTCGCCAAGTCATCACTAGGTGGCACTGCCAAGCTGCTATAAAAATGGGACACTTCCTGTTCTCTCTTTCTCTTTTCTGCTCAGCATGCTGTAGTGATGACACCCACTGGGACCTTGTTTCCAGACATGGGTATATCCTTACTCTTTGTTACTGAACCTTTTCACAAACACACACACACACACACACACACACACACACACACACACACACACACACACACACACACACAATTCATAACTTTTAATGTCTTCTTTCTTTTACATGCATCATGATCATGAGTTTTGTAACATTAGAGTTGTAGGGGCACTACATGTGCTGAAGCCACAGTAGAAGAGGTGTGCCTTGGGCAAGATAGCCTGATGGAGCTCAACCCTCTCCAGGCTGATTTAGATTTAGAGTTTCTTTCTCCGAGACTGCTTGGCACCCAGGGCTA
Organism: Acanthosepion pharaonis; assembly: GCA_903632075.3. Classification (NCBI taxonomy): domain Eukaryota; kingdom Metazoa; phylum Mollusca; class Cephalopoda; order Sepiida; family Sepiidae; genus Acanthosepion; species Acanthosepion pharaonis. The sequence continues at coordinate 4,518,501 of CAHIKZ030003431.1, forward strand.
TAGAAACTAGTCTGTTCTGCTATTTTACCTATAGCTCAGATCATTAGTAATATATATGCAGACAATAACTATTTATGGATACACCTCCAAAATCTAGATAGCCCAGCAGCTGATCTATCCCCTGATCGATCACTCACAGCTCAATGGGGAGGGAGGAACTTGTTTTCATTATCATGCATAATCATATGTCCCATAGCACTTTAGGGCTGCAGGGACACCACATGTTCTGCAGCTATAGTAGATAACCTGGCAGAGCCCAACCCTCTTGTTTGAATTCAGAGTTTTCCTTCTCCTAGACCAGTTGCCACCCAAGGCTATAGAACCCAGTCTGTCCTGCAATTAACCCATAGCTGGGAGGAGAAGAGATGGATTTATACCTTTCTCAAGGGTATTAGCATGTTAGTGAATGTAATGAACTTGACTCTCTGATTCCACAATCCGAGCTGCAATCCATTACTCCACCATGCCTGCATGTATAGCAGTGTACTTTTTAACTTTTGTTACAAAAATATGCACTCATGTAATAAATAATTTGGTTAATGAACAGAGCTCCAGAATGGATTATGTTAGTATATAGAAACCCTACTGTATTTCATATTTATAATAATATTTTTACTTATATGTCTTTATCTTTATTAAGTACTTTATTGAGCTTGAAACCATGACCAGGTGATGTTAGGTATATCTTAACCCCAGTAAAAATGGAGGTGTGTTGTTTTATCCATTCTCTTTGACATAAAAATGTATCTTTGTTGTGAAAGTGGTTTAGTAATCAAGTAGAAGGTTTTCTTAATTAACAGTCTCAGCTGTTGACTGGTTGAAAAACATGTAAATAGGAAAGATAATGTGTCAAAGGTACCCACTAATCCAGATAGAATAATTTTTGCATTTACAGACAGGTGTTTTCTTTTAAGTCTTCTTCATATAACAGTGTTCCTACTTTCTCTTAGCTTATGGCCATATCAGGTTGAAACTCTCGTTCTCATACAATCATCAAAATTAAGCAAAGTCAAGACCTAGATGGATAATTGCTTGGGAATATCAGGTGCTGTAAGTTTGGATGTGTGGGTGGTGTAATAAATAACAACTCTGAATTGGAAATCAGAGATCTCAGTTTCAATTCCAGTCAGGTTTGTTATATTCATTTAAGTGCAAATACCCTTGGGAAAGGTATGAATCCACCTCTTTTCCCTCCTGCTATCAGTAAATCATTATTATCTAAAAATATATGTGCATATATTCTTACAATGTAAAAATATTTTCTAGTTTTAAATAACATGCAAAAAGGTTGATAAGCCATAAATACAAATCAATTGATCAAGCCTGCTTTCCCTCCCAATGTACTGATGATGAAGTGGGGGGGGGGCTATGCTGATGACATAGGTATTCATAGTTGGTATAAGAATAATCATGAACAAAAAGGTCAATATTCTCTCGAAAGAAATATGGGTTAAGATAAAGGTTTCCAAAACAGAATATGATCTGGAATTGGAATGAAAGCAGTGATGACATTTATGCTGTATCCATCATTATTATCATTAATATTCTCCCATCTCCTGGCAGTCATCAATAACATGAAGACCCCTGATGAGCACTCAATCATTTTTTCATAGCTACAGTGAGGTTGTGCTGAAGTACTTGCCCTGATCCCCAAAATTAAAATTAAAATGAATTAAGATAAAAAACTAAACAAAAACTAAATAAAATAAAAAACCTAATAAAAACAAAATAAAGAAATAAAATAAAAAACACTATTTACATTATTCAGACTATTGTCCTCATCTTTGTCACCATATTTATTACAATGTTTTGGCTGTTGTACACTCTGGCCTTCTTCAGGTGGTTGGAATGTTGAACTGAACCCTTTATTTTGCTCACTGGGGTAGACTGTTCTAGTTCCACGTGCCATGTTTAATGGATGTCAGTTATCAGTTATCTCCTGTTAATTCCCCTCTGAAAGTTCTCCACTGCCTTAAATGGGTATTGGACTCACACTCTTTGGGTCCTGTCACTGGATCTAACCAACACCCTTATCTACTGTGCCATGTGTCCTTGAGGAATTAACAGGAGATAACTGATAACTGACATCCATTATACATGGCACGTGGAACTAGAACAGTCTACTCCAGTGAGAGAAATAAAGGGTTCAGTTCGACATTCCAACCACCTGATGAAGGCTGGAGTGTACAACAGCTGAAATGTTGTAACAAATATGGCGACAAAGATGAGGACAATAGTCCAAATAATGTAAATAGTGTACATAATACCTCATCTCAGAAATATAGACAGATACTAAAGTAAAAAAGTAGAATAAAAATAAATAAAAAAATAAATAAAATAATATAAAATGAAATAAAAATAAATAAAAAGTAGAATAAAAATAAATAAAAAGTAGAATAAAAATAAATAAAAAAATAAATAAAATAATAAAATAAAATAATATAAAATAAAATAAATAAAATAAAATAAAAATAAATAAAAAGTAGAATAAAAATAAATAAAAAAGTAGAATAAAAATAAATAAAAAATAAATAAAATAATAAAATAAAATAATATAAAATAAAATAAATAAAATAAAATAAAAATAAATAAAAAGTAAAATAAAAATAAATAAAAAGTAAAATAAAAATAAATAAAAAGTAGAATAAAAATAAATAAAATTGAAAATATATGTGAATAATAAAATAAAATCAAAAACAAATTCGATCATGTGGCTGAACTTTTCAGGACCCCCTCATACCACTCCGAACCCCACCATTTATCATGGAGAATGGCATCACTACCATCCATATCACTGAAAGCCACTGTTTTTAACTAGAATGAAAACCATCAACATTATTATTATCATCATGACCATTCTCCTCACTTCTGTTACCATCAGATCTTTTATCAGGTAATCATTACTGCCAGCATCCATATCAGTATTTCTACTATCATCACAGACAATTCATCACTATTATGTAAACACGTTTTCATTATCCCCACCCCATCATCATCACCACTATAATCATTGTCATATTTGTCACCTCCGACTTCCACCACTAGCACTGTGCTTGTCCTATCACTGATTTTCTTGAACTCCACCTCCACTACTCATATTGCTATCAAGATTTATCTTTATCACCTCCACTCCCATCATCATTGTCATGTTTGTCACCTCCTTTACCATTTCCATAACGGAGATTTTCATCACTTCCATCCTTATCAACATTAACACAATCCACCCATGTCTCTCTTAATTTTACCAGGTATTGTCTTCATCACCTCCCGCTCATCATCATTACCACTATCATCACTGATTTTGTCACCTCCACCACCACTATCAAAACTTACCACCATCATCACCACCACTATCAAAACTCACCACCACCATCATCACCACCACTATCATCGATTTCATGTTACCTCCACCTCCCACACCATTTCTAGCCTCATCTCTGATTTTCCTCACCTCCACTCCTATCAATCTTAACCCCACCAAGTTTTGCCTTCACCACCTCCACCCCCATCATAATCATTATCCTATTTGTTACCTTCACTACCATCACACCAACTAGTTTCACTGATATCACTGATTTCCATCACCTCCACCACCATTAACACTCTTATCGTCATCCTCCACCTCCATCTCTCTAACCATCACCACTATTACTCTGGCATCCTCACCTGACATCACCACCATCCTTCCTGTCACAAAAACCACCATTTTCCACTGTCCTTCCCCACACACGCAACTATGATCATTATTAATATCAATATTGGTTAGACTTGTTATTGCAGCTGTTATCAAACAATCTGCAAACTTTGTCGATCGGCGCTGTTATTGCTCCTTGGGGATGGCGTTTGCAGCCTCTGTTCTCGACTGCAGTGCTTTATCAAAAAGCTACAACAGATTAAATGCCAATATTTTGTTTTGGCTCAATTTCTTTTGGTTTGTAATGGAATCAACAGACAACAGAGAACAGACGGCTAAGGCAAGACTTATTGACATTACCCATTCTTATGGATTTTAGAGTTTCATTCAATTTATTATGGTGTGCTTTGTTAGAAACCAGTCAGGTGTCAAGTTTCAACACTGGCTCAATGAGATTTGTTTGCATATTATAATAAAGAGAAAGCAACTATACTTTTTTCAATTAATTGCTCATTCAATACAAGCCCCAAGAGAACCTAAAGGTAGAGGGTTACTGAATAAGGTTGTACAAATGTAAAAGGAGGATGGAGTTATTTGGTGAGTAGTTAGATGTCCCTGAACAATAATGCATAGAGATACAGTTCAATGATAAGACAATATTTAATCTGTCATATTTAAACATTACGCTTACTTTTGCTCCATTACTTCAGTTCTCATCGTCTAATGAGTGAGTATGCTTGCGCCCTCATCCAGAAGTGGACATTACATTCTTGTGAGCAATATCTGCCAGACTTCCCAGATCCTAGCTGGGTAGGTGTTTATATAATTGCATGTAGTACATGTCTTTCCTGTGTTTCTAACCTATATGCAGCTGGGAGGTCATCTGTTAGGTCAAACATGCACTTAGCTTGTTTGACATAACACAAAGTGCAAAGTTTATTCTGCATGAGCGGAGGTGAGACACATACTACACTTATATACTGTTTGACTGTCGCATTCACAATCATTAAACAAATTGATTCTTTATGCTGGGCTTTGGCAAACATAGTATCACCCAAGTCTGTCAGTACTCTTCTCTCACAGTAAAGATTCAACCTGACATTTTCAAAGATAAAACCACTATTGAAACAGTACATTGCAGATTGTTTTGAAAAGAGAATTTGTAGAAGTTCTAGTACTTAATTTGGATGTTTTACATTAGAACGAGGAACATCAGGAATTGTCTATGGTTATAAAGAAAGGTAAGTATTACTGACAACCAAAATATAGGTACTATAGACCAAAACTTTGAAACCATTCACTAGATTTCAAAGAATCACTTCAAAATTCGAGGTTACATGTCTTTTCCAAAACGACCGTATTTGATGCCATATAAGGCACACTGTTTTTATATTAAAAATATCTTTTAAAATTCCCTGCCATATGTAGGTTTAAAATTTGCGGTGGTCGGCCCAAGTTAACTACCTGGCAACTCCTATTAGCTTAGACTTTAGACTAACTTTTATATACCTATTGTCATTATTTAAAAGGCTGTTATGCAGATTAAAAGTGTTATTAATAATATTCATTATATTAATTTCATCACATTTAATATTAGTACTTTGTTTCACTAAAATTATATGCAATAAATTCAAATTATATATTTGTAAAATATATTTGTTTCATTAATATTTTTCTAATATTATTCCACTAAGACGTTTACAAGATGCAGGTTGCACAGATCATATAAATGAAAATTTTTGACTGAATTTTAATAGTAACTGTACTGTTTTGCTCAATTGTAATAATTACTTGATTTTTATTTTGTTTTCATAAAGTTTTTATAGGCTTATGTTCTTTTTTTCCTATTATTTTTCATTTAATCATAATCATGGCTTGTTTAACTAAAATAATACCTCATAAATAAAGCCTAGGATGTACCATTTACTAATAATTTTACTAATTACTAATATTTTCTTGATTTACCCTGCTGAAATTGGGGTGAATCTTATATGCAGTCAAATACGGTAAGTTATTATGTCATTTCAGGCCTGAGGGACTTTCTCTTTCTGAAGGGTTTTATCATATACAGGGGGTGCAAAAGTAGGTATACAGTAATGAAAAGCAAATCGCGCACACAAAACATATTGTATTGATTGTACAGACATATGAATAATAAACATATCAATCCTTCAAAAGTTCAAACTGTTTATCCACTTCATTAATACTCTCCACTTTGCCTGCAAAACATTGTTATTATTCATTAAAAAATAAAAATAAAAGCCTAGTCTGACAAAAGCCCGCAATAATGGGAGCCCTCAATAAGGTTCATATTCATTAGAAATGATATAGAGGAGTAGCCTGCTAATAATTTAAAAAAAAATAATTTTACCCCAAGCAAGGCGATAATGCCACTATGATGCATGGCTTTACTGGGTGTGGAAAAGAATGAGAAGACTTTATTGAGGGGAAATGAGAAGAAAGGACAATAAAGTATAGGTCAGGATTCAGGAAGACAGTAGATTGCAACTGATGCTGTATTTAATTTTTTAAAGATTGTAGGTGGCAGGGATGAAAAAAACCAGAAGAGAGTTTCACAAGTGAGAAGTGTGAGAATAAGAATTATTAGAATAGAACTGTGTTAAATATAAGATTTCAGTTTTGTTGCCTTTCTGCAGTCTTCTAGAATCCATCAAATGCCCTCATCTTTGATGTTATCACAAAATTTGGACTGTTGTGTCTTCATTTTTGTCTCCTGATTTGGGTAACACCTTTTTTAATCTACAGTATTAAATTGTTATTACCCACTCTGTTTACACTGAGTCCAAGTACACACTGCCCGTCCCAGGGATTGAACTCACAATCACTATATCACAAACCATTACTTTAATCCACTAGGCTATTGTTCCATGAGACTATCTAGAACCTTGAACAGGAAACCTTAAACATGGACAACAGTACAAGAACAATCTACCCCCATAGATTAAATAAAGGGTTCAGTTTGACATGCCCTGAAAGTTACAAAATAAGATGAGGATATTAGTCTGAATGTAAATAATGGCAGATTTTATCTGTTTGGGCTTGTTTGATATTTTCTTTTTTTTCTCAAAGGATAGATTTTGTAACAAATGTTTGCTTTAGCTTGTTGCAAGCATTTGAGAAAGGCTTATTTGTAAATTATCATCATCTTCTATGTACCGTCTCCCTTAAAGGACGAAGTCGATCATGGCCCTCCACAACTTCCTATCCATTTTAGATTAGTTTGTCATTTTGCTATATCTCTTAATCCTTGTTCTGCCAATCATTTATACAAGCTTGTTAGGTAGGCTATGGGATGCTTTCATCTGTCCATCGTGTCTTCAATATGTCATGTGAGTATCATATTCTCTAAGTCCTCTTTCCTCATATGTCTAAATAATTCCAGCAATCTCTTTCTGATTCTGAGTAAAAGTGTCCTTTTTATTTCCATTTTCCTTACGTACTTCTTTGTTGCTTACATATTCAGTCCATCATATTCTCAGCATCCTTCTGTAGAACCACATTTCTGTTGCCTGAAATCTCTTATTCATCTGTAATGAGATTATCCAGCATTCACTGTCATAAAAGAGGACGAATATTACCTAAGAATTCAGCACTTTTCTTTGTGTCTAATAAAATTTTCCTGTTTCTTAATACTTTGATTAGCTTTTGGAAGGCAGTTTTCATTATTCCAATACACCTTTAGATTTCAGTGTCACATTTTCCATCCTATGTTAAAACACTTCCCAGATATTTAAATTTTCATACTTGCTTGAATTTGTAATATCTAAAATACGTAGTTCACATCTTAGGACATACTTATTGCTGATATCCATAAATTCTATCTTCTTACAATTGATGTTTAGTCCTTTCTTCACACTTTCTTTTACTACTTTCTCTAGGATTTCTTGTAGTTTCCTTTTGTGCTATCAACACTATGTCATCAGCATCTCATATGGTGCTAAGACTGTGTCTGCTGATAATAAACCCTGTCTGTGTGTATTCTTCCCGAAATGGTTTAATCTTGACTTCTTCCCTACAAATCAAGAATCAATCATTATCTGTCTCAAGGATGTCCAATACATAATCCGTGAGCCACATTGTGGCTCACTTAATACTTTAATGCAGTCCACCACACCCTAAAATCTTTAGGTTTATTTTCATTTACTTTAGTAACATATGCTGAGAAAATTATTCTCATATTTTACTAGTATGTTCACTTCCCCATTGTAGTAAAAGGGTGAAGAGTGCAAAGAACTTTGCTGAGACTCACTGGCTGGTGCATGGGGCAAGAACCAGAACTAAATAACAATTATTTAGCTTATCTAGAAAACTTATGTCTGTTGGGTAGTACATACTGCTATGAACAATTCTTTTCGTGCATGAAAAATATCAAAACTGCTGAAAATAATAGGCTGAGTGATTCTCATTTAATTAACATTTTTAGAATAAACACAAGTACCATAAAAGCAGATATTGAAAATATTATAATAGGAAAGCAATGTCAAAAATCACATTGAATTTATTTTATTTTTTGTATTTATAATTTCTTTTTTACTGTTAATAATACTGCATTTTTTGTAATATATATACAGTGTGACCCGGATATAAGAGAAACCCGGATATAAGAGAGATTTTCTCTGGTCCAAAATTAGAGACTGTGTTAATGTATATAAAATAGACCAAACCCGGATATAAGAGAAACCTGGATATAAGAGACTTCTTCTCCAATCCCGACAACTCTCTTATATCCAGGTTACACTGTAATAATTACAAAAATGTCTGTGTGTCACACTTTTTCAACTAAAGGGACACAACTCTCTAACTTTTAAATATCTCATTTTCTTTAGCTCTCTGTGAAATTGAAGACAAAGTGATGAACTTGGCTCAAAATGATCTCAGCAATTTTGGTCAGCCAAATCCAAACAGATTAACTGAACAAATCAACAGGGGAATTTTGATAGAAACAGGATACAACATGGAAGAACTGTAGTAATGTGTTCAAAACAATGGGCCCTTGCTGAACCAAGACCAACAGCAAGTGCATCAGAAAGTCCTTGATGACATCAGCAACAACAATGGAGGGATTTTATTTTTGGATGCACCTGGAGGTACTGGTAAAACTTTTTTTTAACTAACCTTCTTTTATCTGCATTGATACTTCAAAGAAAAGCACCTCTAGCAGTTGCATCTTTTGGAATTGCTTCTATCCTTTTGCCTGGAGGGTGTACACCACACGGTACCTTCAAACTTCCATTGGATTTGAACTACAATGAAACTGCTATTTGCAACATCAAAAGAGGAACCAATTTGGCTAAGCTACTGGAGGAGACAAACGTCATTGTCAGGAATTAATGTACCATGGTACACAAGTGAACATTTGAGGCACTGGACAAAACATTCCAAAACATTAGACAGAATTCACAAATCATGGGAGATATCAGTGTACTACTCTCTGGTGATTTTTGATAAACATTACCAGTCATTGCAAGAGGAACTCCAGCTGATGAAATCAATGCTTGCTTGAAAAATTCTTTCATCTGCAGCCATTTCAAAGACTCAACCTGAAAACAAACATGAGAGTTAGAATCACAGGTGGACTTGAAGCAGGAAGATTTGATGCTTTGTTGTTGCAGTTTGACAAGGGAACCATCAAAATGGACCAAAATGGAGGTATTTCACTCTCAAATGTTTGTGGAGTTTCAGCCTCAAGTATCCAAGACTTGATTAACTATGTTTATCCAAACATTAAACACCATCTCATGGATTCATACTGGCTTTATGGGAGGGTCATATTAGATCCCAAGAATCAAACTGTGGATAGCATCAACTGGAAACTTCTCCAAGAAATTCCAAAAGAAAGCATGAAGTACTTTTCCACTGACACTGTGCTTGAACAAAATCAGGCAGTGAATTATCCAATAAAGTTCCTGGACACAGTGAATCCTCCTGGAATGCCATTACACAAGATGGAACTAAAAGAAAATGTGCCAGTTATGCTATTGATAAATCTGGATCCTCCAAAAGTTTGTAATGGAACAAGGTTAATTGTCAGGAAGATGCTTCCTCATGTCTTAGAAGCAGAGATCCTTACTGGTCTAGGAAAGGAGGAAAGAGTTTTAATTCCAAGAATCCCCTTAATTCCTTCAGATCTTCCTTTTGAGTTCAAAAGACTTCAGTTTCCAGTGAGAGTGAGCTATGCAATAACAATCATTGAAAGTAACTGGACTTCATTTGAGGGAACCCTGCTTTTCTCACAGCCAGCTCTATGTTGGTTGTTCAAGGGTTGGGAATGGAAACAAGCTATTTGTACTGACCCTGAATGAGAGAACCAAAATTGTTGTTTACCATGCAGATTTGCAATAAGTTCGAAATAGACAAATTATATCATTGTTTTGATGAAAACTGTTGTTTGAAAAATATTGTTCAAGTTTAATAACATTTAATACATACTCAATACATGAAATGTCATTGTTGGGCAAAAGGCCCAAACAAGAGCTCCCTGCAGGAGGTAGTTTAAATGCCACCTGATAGGGCAGCTTTTAAGTTAGTTATATATATTTGTTATTAAAATTTGATATTCACAAGGTTTTGGACTTTTTAAAAGCATATTTATATAATGTACTTTCATGGCCTGGCGATTATACCTAAATTTCTAATTTAGGCCTATTAGGAAAAATGGTTGGACAACCCTGATATATCTTCATGATCTCCACTTCCTACCAAGTCCTCAATTGGTTGGAAATGCTGAACATTGTAGCCACCATCCTCTACTGTTGCCTCAGGTGGTCATGATATGTCACAAGAATAGTACCTTCATGACTCTTGCAAACCATCCTTTACAATGAGCTTGTCAATGACATGGTGGAAACATAGATTCAAAGACCAACTGAAGTTTTCACTCTTTCAAGATGGAATCAGCCCTAACATCTGGGAAACAGAAGCTGCTGATCATTCATTCTGGCAACGAGCAAATCATTTCGATTGTTCCACTTTTGAGGGAGGAAAAAGAGGAAATAAAAAGAAGGTAACACAAGGTTTGGCAACTTCAACCAAGACTATCACCTGCCCTACTATGTGATCAATGCCTGAAACTATTCCATTCAAGACTTGGCCTTCCGAGACACTGAAGGAACCAAACTCAGACAAGAGTGGTGCGCTACTGACTGACCACCTTTTCTGCCAATCATGTTATACAACTTATTTATCAGTACCATTTCGAATGTAATCCTCTACCTTACGTGACTCAAGAGTTTTGTATTGTGTGAAATTTAGTAACAACAACAAAAAATATCTTTGAGTAAAGTATACAGTTGCTTATTGATCTAAAACTGGACAAATTTATTAAAATTAGAGGGAAATAGACAGAAAAGAACATTGTGCGATTTCAGAACATCTTACGAATAATCAGAAATCTGCTTTGGTTTATGAGGGCACATTCTGTGTGGTGAGCCGTTCACAGTCAGATATCTAATAGAACACCTACTTGTTCCAATTGTGGCACAAGTCCCTTTTAACATACGGCTTCGAAATATACATATGACCAGAGTTAAAAGATAGTTTAACTTCTGGAAAAAATATTAGACTATCTGAATGTTTTGGAGACTATAACTTTTAGATTCTAAGCAATGCTCAGTTCTCAATGAGGTATTTATACTGATGACACAGCTATTGACCTGTCTTAGTAGCAAGCCTAAGAGGTTCAACAAAGTAAAACTGGTAACTGTTCTTGAAAAGGACCTCCAATCAGTGATTAACTAGGACAAGTAATGACTGATAAATTTGAACACCTCTAAAACAAAACTGCTTTCATTTAAATCATCATAGAGAACCTTTTATATCTACCATTAACCTGATTAATGCTAACTTGCAGAAAAACAACTCTTTGTGCCTAATTGGACTCACATTTTCAATTGAGATGAAATGAAGGGATTATATTGAATCAATTGCTAGGTCTACTTCTAAGAAAGACGATTCACTATGTTGTGCCAAACAATTTTTTTTGTCAAAATCCCTTTTGCACATTTATAAATCAATCATTCATCCATGCATTGGATATTGTTGCCATATCTAGTTTGGTACTCCTACTATAAGTTTCTTGACAAAATTCAAAGAAGGGTCGATAATGTAACCGATCCTAACCTGGCACCTTGACTTCAGTCACTTTCCCACAGATGATACATGGCTTCCTTCTGTTTTTTCTACAAGTATTTTCATGGTAATTGTTCTAATGCACTTTTTTCCTTGGTGCCTTGACTGCATGCTACTAGATTAGTCTCGCCATTTTACTGTTGAACTAGTAGATGCAACCATCTGTTTTATTCTAATACTTTCTTGTCCTGCATGTCAAATATTCGTCTGGTTTCTTGTTTCCCTGCCGCCTACAATTTGTAATGCCATGTCCCTTCAGAGCATAGTTGATCATGACTCTCCACACTTTCCATGACATCTTGGGAAAAATAGAAGAGAGGTTTCATGTTGCCTTTCACGCAGATTCTGTATTCCTAAATGTCATTCTCCAAGACTGACTGCCACTCATGGCAGGATAGGTCAGTCTGCCCTACTTTTTATGTCATAAAACATAATTCCTCATTTTTGTGACAAAACTGAACAAGACGTAAGAATCTCTATCTATAAAAGGCAGGATGTGTGTGTGTGTGTGTGTGTAACGAATGCATGGCTGCAATTTTTGATGGATTTGCACCAAAATTTACATGCACATGCTCCAAGTTAGCGAGAAGGCCAACACTGACTTTGCATTTCCCAACTCCCATCGATAATGGAAATAATCGATTTTTTCATGCTTCTACGGCAGTTTTCATGTAGGTTGCGGCCATTTTCTACTGGCCAGAGTGAGAGCCTATAGCTGGCTGCCACGAATAGGCAGGAAGATTCTATTGGCCAGCGTGAGAGCCAACAGCTGACTGACATGAATGTTAACTAGCATGCAAAAAAAGTCGATAGCTGCATTCGTCACAAGTGGGAAAAATTTAAATCTGCATGGCACTTTACTCCAATTGGCTCATTCGCTTGCTTAAACTCAACGTTGATTCTGATTCCGCAGAACTGGGTTGGATGTGAAAAAGTATTTGTTGTTAACATTCTTTTTTCATTCGGTTTTTCCAGTTACGAATCCTTTTTTAAAGCTGATCGTTTAGTGTTCATTTTGTTTAGTTTTTTTTTCGTACCAGATTTGATGTTTAGTATAGAGCTTAGAAAAAATTTGCAGTGTGAGATAGGCAAGAAGTAAGGCATGTAGCAACATCAGCACGGAAAAAGGCATTCCTTTAAAGGCAAGGAAGGGCAAAAATATTTTAAGTCAAGTGATAGCGATTGCTGTATGAGTCGTACGATTTTTGAATCAAGCATGCGCAATGCCGGGCCATGCTGCTAGTCTTTATTAAATGCAATGTTTTTGTAATCCATCACACGTACATAATACAAGAAATAACAGAAAGACTTCAATGTAAAATAATAAGGTATTTAATTACCAAATTTTATATAGGAATAAAATGCCGCTGCCAAGACTTGAGTTTGAACATAGATCATCAGTGAGCAAACACAGACAATCCCATTATTGAATTAAGTAGACCACGTGACCATAGAAGAAATGCATACATGTAGGAAGTAACTGATGACTAACGATCTCTATTTCTACTCTATCCTCTATTACTATACAGACCGCCATGCGATCCCATTATTGAATTAAGTGAATCATGTGACTATAGAGGAAATGCATATATAGGAAGTCACATGACGTCTAAATGATCTGCATTTCTAGTCTATCCTCTATTACTATAGGAGTGGCTATTCTCTACTCTATTCATTATACTATTTCTCTGTTTGGATCACTATACAGATTACTGTTCAAGCGAGTATTATCAAGCAAGTACTGTTAGTGCAAGTGCTATTCAAAGGTGTCTGACACCAGTATTGTTCAACAGCATTACTATAAGTTGTATCTGCTATTACAAAGTCTCTACTTCAATGAGCATTACAAAAGTTACAATAAGTATTCATTGACATCGCAAAAGTGGCAACGAGTGTTCGTTGACATCACAAAACAAACGCAATTAAAATACATTAACAACAAAGAACTAAAGAGTTAACGGAAAGATTATTGATTACTTATCAGTTAATACATGACTGCTTGCAGCTGCTAAGAAAAGTACTAATTTATCTTGAAATGGGCGATACTCGATTTTAACATCCGGGTTAATACAATTGTCAAATATGTAATTGTAACCACCAGACAGTGACATGACATCTCTATAGAAAATGGCGGCCTATATTTTTATTGTCTAGAGATTCATGTTCAAACTCTGGTGTCAGCAGTGACATTTTTCATTCATATATGACAAATGCCAATCATTATCTTCTGTCCGACTGAATTCGGTTCTTTTATTCTCCTTTCTCTTCACTAAAGTCTTCCCATTCTCTTTCACACCCAGTAACCCCTTGCGTCCTTGTGGTGTTATCACATTACTTGAGGTGAAATGATTAATTTGATCTTATAACATAGACTTACATATGTTAACATATTATTAAGATATCTCTATTTCTTATCCTCAGTGTAGAAATTTGCTACCTCACCACTTTTTTGCCATGGCGCACTGCTGTTTTATTCCCTTGAACAAGCTCTGGAGAGAGAGGAATGAGAACCAGTCAGTGTTTTTTTTTTTTTTTTCATCCCCACCTTATTTTTTTCCTGAAATTTATGGTGATTCTGCCTCTTATTCAAATAAATATCTGTTCTTATAAAAATAATTAAATTTTGTAAGCATAAGCAGCTCTTTAAATTATACAGTTGCATCTTATTCATATTTTTATTTGCAAAACCATTTCTTTCAAAGTCTGTATGATTCATAGATACATCAACTCTACTTATTCTCTAGAGTCGCAAAATAACATAACAATGCCAAACATTGTATACTAATCCCTATAGATTGTCGGCAAACGGTTGGCTATTAATTCATAATGCCAAGATGACCAGTAGACCTTAATTTCTGATGGTCTGGTGAGGCCTGACAATCAATTTGTTTATGTGATACACCAGTGTCAATAAAAATGTATAATGGTCACAAAAACTAACGCTTTCAAAAGGTGTTCAGGTCTGCCACATGATTTCAATGTAGATTAAAGCCTGACTACAGCAACTTTGTAATGATTTTATGTTGATGCAATATAGAACCCCAAAAGAATGATAGTAGTCAAGTGGTATGGAAATTGACTCGGAAGCACAAGACATTGTTTTTAACTATTAAGTAACATTTAATAGATAGACCAGGATTTAACTTCCTTGAAAATACCTCTTTATCAGGTTGAATACAGGCACCACAAAATTATTAAGTTTCAAAGTGGTATATATGCATTTCTTGTTACTAAAAAATATTTAATGGGTACATGTGTTTGAGCAAACATTCTTGCTTTTTTTTTTTTTAATAATGATATGTCTACAGGTCAGAACGTTCACTTTCTGACCATGAGATCCAGGTTCAAATCTCACCATGGTTGACTATTTTTTTTTTTATTAGTGAAATGTCTACAGGTTAAAATGTTCATTTCCTGGTCATCAGAACCAGGTTCGAATCTCACCATGGTCAACTTCTTTTTTTTTAATAGTGAAATGTCTACAGGTTAGAATGTTCAATTTCTGGCCATGAGATCCAGGTTCGAATCTCACCATGGTTGATTTGTCAATACCCAACTTCCCAGTGGAACTCATATTAACACATGTTAACAAGAATGCAAATTTGAATAAAAACTATTACCATATATAAATTAATGACAGTTCTCAATGACCAACACCAGAGTTTCATATAATATTATTCATCAATGTCTTTATATATTTTGATAGGTGTATTTGTATTTATATATAAACCAAGTATATTTGACAAAATACATAACTGTAGTCAACAACGAGTGGCGACATTTTGTTTCAGGACTGAAACACACTGTCGCCACTCAGTGTTGACCTCAATGTCCACTTTTATATTTACATAAATTCCATCCCTTTATATTAACATTTTACCCCTAAATACAGTAAACCTTAAAACAATATTTTATTATATATATATATATATATATATATATATATATATATATATATATATATATATATTATAGTTTTAAGGTATGTTATATTTATGGGTTAAAGTGCTCAGTATCAGGGATAGAGTGTATGTAAATATATAAAAATGGACATTGAGATCAGCGCCATTGGCTTGATGATTTTGTCGCTATTGAGTCTTGACCTCAATGTCCACTTTGATATTTTTTTAACCATTTCACCCCAAGCAAGGCCGATGTGCTACAAGTATGCAGGACGTTACAGGGAGTGAAAGTGAAAGAAAAAAACTGAGTATAGCGGGGATTAATAACAAAAAATGAATGGGATTCCAAGAAGACAGAAGATGATGATTGGTGTTGCATTTAAATTTTTGAAGATTGTAGTTATCGGGGAAGTAAGTAAACGGATGAGTGTTCCACAGGCAGGAAGTATGAGAATAGAAACTGTTGGAGTAGAACTTAGTTATTTCAACAGAAAACGGGTGAGACCTAGATGCCAATCTAGTAGCATGCTTAAATTTATGTAGTTGAGGTACCAAGGAAAAAAAACTCATCAGAGAAGTTGTCATATATATATATATATATATATATATATATATATATAATGTTTTATTGTTATACGTTATTTATATAGGCACAACTATTTATGTAAATGCTCTGTTTATAATAAACAGTATTAAAAACATTTACTGGCCTGAATGTCCAAGAAATCTCATAGAATATATATATATATATATATATATATATATATATATATATATATATATATATATATATATATATACAAATAATCAAAATATGGAAAAATTAGTGGAATTTAATGTATTTTTAAGTCCAGCAGAATTTTTGCCAAAAGAATGCTCAGTAGATAAATCTATTGAACATTTATTAATTTACTGAATATATATATATATATATATCAGATCACTCTGCAAGTGCTAGTGGTATCATGTAACCGGTAGCTACCTGCTGCATGGTTAGATCATCGGCAACTAAACTGGTTCCTCCCACCAGGCTTTTCTGTTAAGGAGAGTGGCTACACATCCAACAGTATTAGAAACAAAACCTGTCAAAGGGCAGATTAGCCTTTTTGTAGGGTGTCAATGGCTATGTATGCAATGTGTAGTTAGGACACAGTGGGCTTTCTAGGCTGAAGTCAACAGCTAAGGTGGAAGATTCCCACAATGGAATTAATGCATTAGTTTGTATAGATGATATTGTTATTAAGTAAAAACTATATTTACTAATCTAATCATAACTGGAAAAGCTTGTAAATACGGACGTCCATACATGACATTATCAAAAAATAAGAGTAGTAGTTAAAGTAAATTTGAAATCAACGTACCTAAAATTCAATAAAACAGATTACTTAGAATATTTTCCCAAATTTTTAAGTTTACTGGGTAGTTAAAGAATTATATAAAAAAGGCGCTCCCGTATAACATTCATCAAGTAATTCTTTGCAGATATGTCCTCTGTAGAAAAAATTTCCAGACATAAATGTCTCGAGATAGTTGCCAACACCACATAAAAAACATCCGTGATAAAAAAAATGATTTTGCGATATTTTAAACTAAAAGTAAGTAACATTTGCGTCGAATCAGATTATACTTTAAATCAGCTAATATTTCACAAATAAAGTTTCAGAAAAATATATTTTCTTTACGAAAGATTTTAAATAAAGAAAATTACATCGTGATGACGGATGGGTAAAATGGCGCTGAAATCAGTTATTTTAGCAATTTCAAAACGAAAACTCCTTCCAGTCAATTTAAATTAGTTTTGAAGTATTTCTCTTAGTGGAAATATTCAATTTAATCTATTAACTTGAAATTAAAACTAAAATAGAAGCCTGAAGAAAGATTTTTCATTTTTAAAAACTCATTTTAAACCTTAGGTATCGCGTTTCTGTGGTGGTACCTCTCTCTCTCTCTACATAATATATATATATATATATATATATATATATATATATATATATATATATATATATATATATATATATAAAAAATATATAAGAAATAAATCATATTTCAAACAATTATATTCACTTGCATATATTAAAACATAGCCAAACTTTATTTTCTATCCAATAACAAACAATATTTTAAATATGTTTAAAAATTCCACTATACAACACACACACTGTTTAAAATCAAAGTGTTCGTCCTGGGTATGACAATAAACTACATCCGTCAGCAGGGCCTTTGATTGGGAGATTGGAGGTTTTGAGGAGTGTGGAGCCACTTCTTAACTGCCGTTGTTCCCAAATCAACCCTGACTTAGGGTGGTAGCACCTGTCAGGGTCCCAACTATGGGCAAATAGTGAACCCTCAAACAACAATCAACAGTACATTTTTTTATAATGAAATAAGCAACAATACATTTTTATAGCAAAATGACAATCAATGCAACACTAAAAAGAATATAAAAATACATTTTTATAGTAAAATTACCGACAATACATTTTGATCTACAAACTATATATATATATATATATATATATATATATATATATATAATAAACCACACCTTTATCCTGAAAGTATAAAATTATGTCCATAATGTCTGCATTTGAAAGCATAAAATTACATACAAAATATTTAAATTTCGGAATTAAATAAACCATAGACGTTGATATGCCGCTAAACGAAATCAGCCAACAATACATATTTATATAGTAAAATTACCAACAATACATATTATCTGTAGATGAAAGAAATATGTACAAGAAAAGGGTAAAACCTGTATCCAATACCTTTAAATCTGAAAGGCATAAAAGAAAGGCTACAATTAAAGTCAGAAAAAACTGTCCTGATAATCCTTATATTTGGTATTGAAACTGAAAATTTTATATACCTTTTTGTTAAAAAAGTTATATTTTGCACAAATTTATCGCTTATTTTGTTAGTTCCTGAATGCAAAGAACAAAATTTGTGTTCATTTTTACAAGATTCTGCTGCGTGAATTTTTAAGGAAGTTTTGTAGCATCTAGCTGGATAATTTTTCTCATGCGTAATGGAAATAGATTATCTAGACTAAGGAAAAAAAAATCAATTAACTCGGATTAAAAAGATAGTGGGGCGATTTCTGCCTTCTCTTAATAATTTCTAAAAAAATTTTTAATGTAAAAAGTTAAGCGTGGTCTTAACTTAAAAGGTGAAGGGGAATTTGTGTAAAATTCCGCCCTAAAAAGTTTCAAATGTAAATTCAGTATATTGGCTGAAACAAAATTCTGTTTTGAAGTTATCAGAGAATTTTAAAGATAAAATTCTGGTGTTGATTTAAAAAAAATATTTAGTATTGAAACTGAACTAAATGTGTTAATTGTGAGTTAACTTTTCAGAAATAAGCAGAATTTTATGCATAAATTCTGTCCGATTTTCTTGAAAAATTATTTTAAATGAAAATTCTGTTTTTATTAAAAATAAATATCTATCCATTATTCCCGACTGGAGGTTACTATTGGAGAATTTTAAGTGTAAAATTCGACCATTTATTTTTTAAAAATTATTTGGAATGAAAATTCAATATTTACTGAAATAATGAAAATTCTGCTTCGCCATTGTAATCCCATAGCATATTTTTGGCCCCGAAGTTCCTTTGGAATAAAATTACTTAAACTTTAAGGTATCTTTGCAGGAGGATTATCTAAAAATGGAGGAAATTTCTACACTATTAAAAAGGGGACGTATATTCAAAGAAAGGATTGAGAGTGTTATGGCCCAGAATGATATTTCATAATTCTAAAAATAACCTTGCCATCGGTGATGATAGAAAAGAAGGATATTTCATCATCCTAACCCTCATCATTATAAAAACGACTCTTCCAGCACAAGAAAATCAGTAGAGTGTAGTAGTGTGGACTAGGATACCCATAACAGTAGCCAGCAATAGAGTAGACAAGTAGCAGGACAGAAACACACGTCTAGCCAGCGCCCCGGGAATATCTAAAATAGACGATTTCAAACGCATTTACACAAACGAAATTCTCGGAACCAAACCAAGTAAGCACTGACTTGTAAACAAACTAAATACTGAGAACATTTTTACACAAACCATACCAATATTTTGTAATTCACATCATAAAAAGAAAATATAAATGTGTCAACTTTTTATTTAGTTATCATTATACGTTTATGCATTTTAATTTATGTCATTAATATCAACCCCATGACTGTCAACAAATAATAAGAATGGGAAAAATAATACATCAACACCCTTAATATTCTACCCCGTTACAAGAGGTCTATAAATTCGTTGAAGGCCAAAGTTGAAGGAGAAAGAGATAAATAAGTGGTTAGAAACTATGGAGATTATTATTGACAAAATAGATTATATTTACATAGATAGTAATAATGAAGAATCAGAGTTTGATGATTGTACTTTTGAACAATTCTGATGTGATGCAGTGGAAGAATTAACTAAGATAGGTTAACGAATTAAAAAAAAAAATTATGAAATATCTACTGTCTTTGTTGATTATGAAAATTCTGAAATTTCTGACGCTGGTGAAAATTGTGATATTTCTGATGCTGACAATATATCAACTAATGTCATTGAAAATGATTTTCTTATTCTGTCTACGGAGTTTAGAGTAAAGATATTTTTTGGTGCCGAGCAAAGGAAACTGAGAGAAGTAATATTTGATATCGGATTTAATGATTTTCATCGCTCCTTACCTGTTCTAGTTGAGGATGAGTTTAATATTGAACTTAATCTTGATGGGTTTCATAATGTTGTGAAAAATCCAAACAGGTTGAATTATAGATTGGAAGCTAATTTTGGGGTAGGTAAAAATTCCATTCCCGTTGTCTTCTGGTGGGGATTTAATTCAGTTTATGGGACCCATTGAAATGATTAAATGCATGAATAGATCTTCTTGGCAGATTTCTGAAGGGATAATTCTATTTGGGAGTGTAAAAAATTTCTTGAGTCCCAATCAAATGGTTGTTGCAAAAACCCATGAAAAATCCACTGAAGATAATTTCTGTACTGCAGTTTCTCAGTATTTTTTCTCCCATTACACATGTGGATTTCGTATTAGAACCAAAATGGGAACATATGATCCTTTGAAGAAAATTTTCATGAGAACTTTGTGTGACACAACCTGGATAAATATTCTGTGTAAAAACTCGGAGTTTACCTAGTGAAGGAAACTTTGATTTAAGACCTTGCAATGGTGATTGTGAGAGTGATAAGACTCAAATAATGAAAGATGGAAGTTTTATTGAACATGGTTGCGAGTTACAGATAGTTTTAGGCTTCAGAGTAAGAGAAATTGGCAAAACAATGAGGGGCTCAGTGGTTAAATAACACATTCCTTAGATTAATTTATCAGCTAACAATCAAACAGATGTTTAAAACAACTGTTTGAATAAATGTGTATTTATTTAAAAAACAAAAAAACTTTCAATAAATTCAGTCAGTTAAGTGCCATACGTGATACACGCTTAGGCGATCATGTATCTTTCGATACATGACTGACGATTTTTTCCCGCAGTAGGTTGCTATTTCTCCCTGCGATAAAATAGTTGCCATCCAAGGCTACAGAATCCAGTCTGTCCTGCTATTTACCCATAGCCGCGGGGAGAAGAAGAGGATTCATACCTTTTCCAAGGGTATTAGCACGTAGGTGAATGTAATGGATCTGATTGGAATTCGAACTCAGCTCTCCAATTTCTCAATCCGAGCCGCTATTCATTTGTGTATAAAATTTTCTATAAACGTGTTCGTATTAAAAAAAAAAAAAAATAGCAATAAATTTATATACCCTTTTGCGTATAAAAGTTTCTTAAATTTATTCCCTTATGCAAAAAAATATCTTTTTCAATAAAGGTGTTCTAATAAAAAAAATTGCTGCGATAAACTAAATTTCTTTATTAAACTTTGTCTTGAGGGGAGAGTATAAACATTTTATTTTTATTATTTTAAAAATGTTAAAATTGTAAATGTATAATCGACTAGGTTGTTTTTAATACACGTTTTTTGAGAGAAGTGTATGTTTATGAAGGCCAGACGGTTTGTGTAAAAATTGTTACAGTTTCTATGGCCATCTTGGCTCAAGTGGTTGACCGCCAAAATTATTTGTTGAATTGTTGCGGATTCGGTTTTCGAATACTTGGAGAAAGTTTTCGAATATATTGGCCAATGAGAGACGATCTATTGAAGCCCTTGTGAAAACTTGAAGTGAGCCGGTATGACGGTTCTTTTTTTTCTTCAGTAAAAGGAATGCTTTGAATGGATAAAACGCGAGGGAAAGAATGAACTCTTGACAAGAAATTAATTAACGATAGAAGAAGAAGAAAGCATTAGCGTCCACTCTTCAAGAAGACTGGTCCAACCGAAAGAGCTCATAAATCAACATGGAGGAAAGAAATAGCTGTAGGTTTCAAGGCAGATTCAAACCCCAGGACAGAACATTCCTATCTGTGCCTTTCTGAGAAGAATGTAAATTGAAAGAACTTTCAAGTTAACTTTCCAGCAAAATAATTCAAAAGGTCCTCGAAGTAACAACTTATGAAAAATCCCTTCGAGTTGAGACGTACTATTATTGGGTTTTTAGTTATGAACAGAGGTGGGTCCGTTTTTTATTTTCTGCTTTGTGAAATTTTCTGCTTCCTCTAAGTTTTTCCTTTATTTTTCCCTTTTTTAAAAGGTGCAATATTTTTTGTCTTTGAATCTATGTCTTTTCCTAAAAATTATAACCCTTTTTTCTTTATATCTGATGGTTATCCCCATTTTGTAAACCCAGAAAATCATTATCCTGTCATAATAGGCGTACGAAAGGAAATTTTTGTGCAACCTTGTATTTGTATCCTTTTTTGTAATATTGTAAATTAAATGTGTTTTTCCCTTTTTAAAATTTTACTCAGTGGTTGTTTTGTTTTGAAATTTAGCGCTTCTTATCGCGACTTGTTGTTTCTACTAAGTTTTGTGTCTGGCACAAGGATTTGGATTTGGTAGGAAATAAACATTTTTATGACTGCATTCAAAATATATTTAGTTGAAGCCATAAAATTATGTTCAAAATATGTAGCTTTCGGCATTAAATAAACCATAGAGGTTGATATGCCGTTAAACAAAATAAACCAAATAAATTAAAGTGTCTATTGGTTAGATCATCATGTAAAATAACTGACCAATCAGAGAAAACTAGAATTTTTCTCTGAGCTTATTTCGAGAAAAAATTCCTACAAAAATTCACAGATTTCGACTTAAAAGAATTAACTACCTAAAAGTTTCGACTCAAAGACTATTTTAAATCATTTTTGACTCTTGAATTCTTGTACATATGTTTGCAAATACAAATGAATTATTTAACGAGTATAACCATGTTTTTTTAATATGTATTTTATTACTAGAACTCGTCACCCGTTGGGCCACTGACGGCCCAGCTTATAAAACATTGTAGTTGATTTCAACATTCCAATGAAATGTAAGTTAAGTTTATTATAATTCAGTTAAATATTTCAATTTGTTCGTGTCATCATTGATCTGGTTTAGAAGTTCATGTTTAACATTTTACTGATTGTTTACAGCATTTAATAGGAATAGAATTTCCGGGATAAACTTGAGCTTTAAATCAGATTAACTTAAAAATATTTTTTAAATATGCGAAAAAATATTTTCTAAATATTTCAAATATTGTTCGTTTAAAGAAAGCCGAAATCTAAATAATTACTCTACAAACAACTGGCCGAAACAGCAAAGCGGGACCTCTTTGTGTCTGTCTTTAACATAAAAATATTTTAATTTAAAAAAAATTGTCTGTTTAAAGAAAGTTAAAATTAAAATATTTAATGTATAAACAACTCGTAAATCATTATGCGCCAGACGGTCGCACCACACAAGCACGCAAGCAATCACAGACTTTTAGTATTATATTGTTCGGGATTCGGACGTTTGGATTTTAATATAAAAACCTGAACGACTGAATTTCCTACAGCTATTTATGCTGGCGTTGGTTAGCTCTATTGCTATCAACCTTAATATAACAATCGCCTGCAATCTGAAATGGGACGTTCTTTTATTATTTTCCGTAGGAATGGACACCGGATACAATACGAATGGTATGTTAGTTCAGTGCAGCGCGACCACGCGTCATAACGGATGAGTGGAAATTCATAGGTTTCAATAAGAATTTTAAACCGAAAAGCACTTTGTCGAGTTGATAAACTGTAGGAGAGAAAATGATAGCACTTTGAAAAACAAAAACAAAATGACTGTTAGTTTTATAGAGTTAGAAAAAGAAGTAACAGAGGCGTTCCCAGAAAGACATTATTTTTTTTATTTAATTACTGAAGCAAAATACGTTACTGTTCATGCAGCTACCAACAAAAAGTGCTTTTGTTAAAATTCAGCAGAATAATCTCGATGACGTAAGTTAAAAGAATGGCACGAAATCTTAGGCTATTTTTATATGGAATATAACAATGAAATAAATGAAAGTGGGTTCATCATGCCGAATTCAAATTCTGGCAGAGCATTTTGCGTTCACTTTCGTACAAATACTCATGAGAAAGTTATGAATCTATTCCTTTTTCCTTCACTCCACTAATATTGGCTCAATAGAAGGACAGATATAGAAGTACAGTGGAGTAAAGGTTAGGGGCTCGGATTGAGGAATTGGAGAGCCGAGTTCAAATTTCAGTCAAGTTCATTGCATTCACTTACGAGCTAATACCCTTGAGAAAGTTATGAACCCATCTCTCCAGCTATGGCTAAATAGAAGTACAGACTAGACCCTAAAGCCTTGGTTGGCAAAGGAAGAGGAAAATTCTGAATTCAAACCACCCACTGCCTTGTAGGTTCTGCCTCTTTAGGCATAAGACTAGAAGACGGTAACTTCAACAACAAATCCATCTCGCATGTCATCTCAAAGAAAAGAACTGCCTCCTCCCTCGATATGCAACAGAAAATATTGGACTCCTTGGGCTTAGAATAATGGTTCGAATAAACACAAGACTGGGTGTTGTAGCATACCTACGGACTATAAAGGGTACGTCCCCATTCACATAAATACAGTAGTAAATACTGTATGTTGGTCTGTAGTTGGAGATTCGTCTCCAGCTGTGCTGGTCAAACTATCTGCCTCTGAGCAGAGAGGATCCCCAGAGTCTCGTCTCGGGAAACAGCTATCCGGCCCTGCTTTTATACAGGGTCTACGGGGAATTTTTGGCCGAGCCTACAGGCTCGGATACTCAACATTGAATTCGGTCTTGTGCCACATCTGACCGTGTGGAGCGGTTGGTAGATATCCTGCAGTTGGAGATTTATTATGGAATTCACTTGACTCACTTCTAGCAGTTGACTACTTCTTCTACGCGCCGCTGGTGAATCTTATATGTGTTGTTCTTGTCTTAAGTATTACCAACCTTCGTGTGATTATTCTATTCAGTAACCTTCCCTAGGTTACAACACTGGGGACCTCTCTGATTTTGGACCATTTGCCTATGAGTGAATCACCTACGACCCTTTTCGACGACGATGAACAGGTCAGACATAGCACTCTAGCTTTGGTTGTCAACCAATTTAGGAGAAGGATAATTGAATTCAAAACTAGCTGGTAACACCACTTTGTAAAAAATAATTGCTCCATAAACCACAGCAACACTTAGTATAGTGAAGCTGTGACCCTATACTTCATAGAAGAGTTTAATGTTACTAAGGAGGAGGTTGTATGAAATATATATGTACTAGAGTTTACCAATTTTACTGGGGGATTACCAATTGTTAAAAGGTATCTATTCAGTGACAGAGTTTTTTTAAAAAAATAATCATTTCACCCCAAGCACGGTGATTATGACACTAAGGTTCAAGGGGTTACTGGGTGTTAAAGAGAATGAGAAATCTTTAGTGATGAGGAAGATAGAAGATAACGTTGCATGTCAATCTAGTAGTACGAATTAAATTTACACAGACAAGGTTCCAAGGAGGGGAGCTCATTAGAACAACTGCCATGAAAAGAGAAGACACGTCATGGTGATGGCAAAATAACCACAAAAAGGGTGCGACGTCAAGTCAGGACCAATAACATTACAATTTTTTCTTTGGATTTTGTTGTGAATCTCAAGATATATCACAGAAGCACCAGACTAGATCTGACAGAAATATTAAATGCAAAGAGGAATGGTAGATTTATAAATGTGCAAGATACACAAGACAGTGAACCAATTTTCCTAGCAGCAGACCTAGCAATTAATTCAAAATATTTACTTCATTTCATGTCAGTGGAAAATGTGGGACCAAAAAGTCGCAATGAATTGCTCTCCAGGAGGTTGATGGAAGGCAAGGAAGGTTCTCTATCATGATTAAAATATAGCGGTTTCATTTCGGAGCTGTTGAAATTTAAATGTCATCTCTTGCCCCAATTAATTGATTGGGGGTGGGGAATTTTAAAGAGGATCTTCTAGTTTCCCTTTGTCAGATCTATTAAGACATGAGTAAATAGTTATCAGCATAAATATCTAGTTGGGAACCAATCTAGAACTGCACCTGAACCTGGGAACCTTAAAGTTCTTATTACCTGCCCGCGGCTGCCTTGCTTGTCCCACTTGATCTCCTTTGCCTGTTGCTATTTTTGCTTATTACTGAAGCCTTTTGTGTCAAGCTTGATTCTTTACACCATTGTTTCTTATTCTTCCTGAAGAAATCCAAAGTACACAATGGTCACGATAACAACAACAAAGATGAGGACATTAGTCCAAATGTAAATGATTCAAATATCTAACCTTATTGTGCATTTTGTTTAACTGCTTTTTTCTTCATTTGATTCAACAGATTCTCTATAAACATGTCCTTGTGTCAGGCTTAGTTAAATTATATAAATTAAACCAAAATCCGGAAAGTCTTCAATAATAAAAACCAGTCCATTTGACATGTTTTTTTTTTTTTATATTGGCATTAATGGATATTCATAATAAAAATTCTTTCACTGTCGGGAGCCAACATTGCCAGAATTTCAAGATGAGATATAAAGTGATTCTAATGTTTACTTTCTGAGCAAAGTAGGAAAACCTTTAGAATAATGTGTGAATATTACCAATTCTGAGAATGAAAACAGGAAGTAAGAAAGTAGGCAACGTAGAGCTCCATTGATTAAGCTGCCATTGAAAATGGAGTTACCAAAAAAAATCATGCAGATATTTTCAACTTGTATGTGGTTGAATAACGTAGTCTGCTTATAACTGAAGTCAATTTTGTAAGTAAAAGAGTTAAATAACAAGAGTAATAAGAATTGAAGAAGTAATAAATATAAAAAAAAATAATAAATAATATAATAATTATGAATAATGAATAATATAGTAAGAATCGAAAAGGTTAATGTTATGGTTATTTACCCACGCGCGCATGAACTCTCCCAGCTATAAATAGGAGCAGGTACTGCCTTTTGCAGAGGTAGGTTTCCAGCAGTCAGCTCTGATAATCGGACTGAATATGCTTGCTGTAATAGTCTCGTTAGTATATGTTTGTATTACTGTTTCAGTTAATATATTTGTTTAACTCAATTCCTCTCTTTGTGTCTTTATTTCTGGCCCTAACAAGGCCACAAGAGTTAAATAAAAAAATAATAATATAAGAATAAATAATGTAATAAAATAATATAAGAATAATAGAATATAAGAATAATAGAATATAAGAATAATAAATAATAAAATAATAAATAATAAAATAATAGTAAAATAATAATATATGAATAGTAAATATAATAAGAATAAATAGTAAAATAATAATATAAGTATAATAGAATAACATAAGAATAATAAAATATAAGAATAATAAAATAGTGATATACGAATAATGAATAATAAAATAATAGTAAAATAATAAGGATAATAAAATAATAGTAAAATAATATAAGAATAATAAATAATAAATAGTAATATAAATAATAAAATAAGAGTAAAATAATAATAATAAATGTAAATGTACTAAATAAATATAATAAAATAAATAAGACTAATAAATAATAACATAATAATAAATAAAAATAATAAAATAAATAATAATAAATATAAAAATACCAAATAAGAATAATAAAATAAATAATAATAATAATAATAATAATAATAATAAATATAACAATACGAATTAGAAATAATAAACAATAAATATAAATATCTGTCTATATTTCTGAGATGAAGTATTATGCACATTATTTACATTATTCGGACTATTGTTTTCATCTTTGTCGCCATATTTATTACAACGTTTCGGCCGTTGTACGCTCCGGCCTTCATCAGGTGTTTGGAATGTCGAACTGAACACTTTATTTCGCTCACTGGGGTAGACTGTTCTAGTTCCACGTGCCATGTTTGATAGATATCAGTTATCTCCTGTTAATTTTCCCTCTGAAAGTTCTCCACTGCCTTAACCAGGTATTGAACTCACACTCTTTGGGTTCTGTCACTGGATCTAACCAGAAATTCATACACAGATGTCCTTAAGGACACATGGCACAGTGGATAAAGGCGTTGCTTAGATCCATTGTGAATATTAATCTTTTTATATTAAAGAGGGATTACTTTTCCATTTTTAAAAGCAAAAAAATAATTTACATTAAAAATTAATCTGGATCAGCGTATTTAAAATATTTATTGTTATGCCTACATGTAACTATCTATCCATGTCTCTTGTTTAATAAACTCGGATTATTTAAGTGTTTTTCAACACGATATAAGTTACATCTATTTCCTTTCCTGTTATAAGAGTTGGCTTTTGCTATAATATCACAGTTGATAAAACATATTTAGAGTGAGCAGCGCTGTTTTTGTATTTTATATTGCCTAAAGTCATTCAATGATGGTAGAAACGAAATCTCCAAGGATTTTCAGTGGAAACAAAATAAAATTTAACATCGTTACCAAAATGTATCGTAGCTCAGTATACAATATTTTCAAGCATACATTGACCGTTTAAGAGACAGATCATATTTTTTCAGCAATTGCATTTATTTTTAGAAAAATTTACGCAGTCTTTATATTAAACAATATTGTTATGTTGGGATATAGAGCTCTAACTGATCTTAAAATTATTTTTGTAAAAAATCTTTTTAGTGTTGGTGAATGGTTAAAGTGCTTATGAATTAAATTTAGAAAAATTCTTCCGATATACGTTTGAAGATTATGATTAAAAGGTGGATTAAACCATATAATATTACGCTTACGGTGTTTCTGTTTATTTTTAACTTTGTTTTTTTCTAAACACTCTAAATTTACTTTATGATCTCTTAGTTCTAAACCCGTTATATATTTTATTTTATTATTATTTTCCCATAGCTGGGACCCTAACAGGTGCTACCACCCCGGCATTCTTAAAGACAGGTCAATCAACTAACTTTGTTACTGAAACCAGATACTTGGATAAGCGAAAAAAAAAAAAATCAAAAACCCAGTACAAAAGCGAAGGGCAATCCTACAAGAACTCACCGCACTATATACCCAGAAGAAGGCTTTCACATTAGTCCTCTCTTCCCTTTTGCCAGAAATTAGGACAGGCTGGTATATATACTTCACTAACCACCAAAGAACTAATCAAGATGACTACATACTACAAAGATTAAGGGGTCGGTCTCTCTCTCTCTCTTTCAATGTTACGAACACTGCTGCACAAGAAGAATGCAATTTATATGGAAAAGAAAATAAACCCTCCAAATAACGTTTGTTAAGCGTTCATTTATTTTGAAAGTAAAAACCAAGATTCAGCACTAACCCCCCACAATGCCATATCCAGGAATAAGTTATTATTTGATTCTTTTACTGAGCTAATCTGAGCTTAACATTATAAATTGAGCAGTCTTTCATTCATTGATTTTAATAATTACTATTTTGAATTTAACAGGAGTTGAAGTACTTTTTATTGCTTGCTCGAGATATTTTTTGTTTTAATAATGTTTAATATTCATCTTTTTCAATGATGGATCACAAGGCTATCAATATATTCATCATGTGATGTAATCCACTACGTAATAATAATATTATAATCTACTGATGTATTTGTTGTTATATAAAGCAAAATGTAATACAAAGTAATAATAACAACAACAGAATTGTTGATTTATCAAATTATCAACATGATTTTTCAATAGTTACTTTTTACATCTTTGAAAAGTTATGGCATTTCTTTTTCCGGTGGGAACGTTCGCGATTGGTCACTGCCAGAGCTCGCTTCGTAAACCGGATGTGATGCATGAAGCCTAATGCGCAGAAAACAACTTTTGTTATTTCGTTCTCTGCCTTCGTGGCGTTCACATCCGGTCAGCATGCAGAATGAACCAGAAAGATCTAATTGCGACGGAGTATAACAACACTTATACTTAACATTAGAAAGAGAGTTGGAATTTCTACCGCTGATAATGAGGACAGTTGGCTTGGAAAATTTGGTACTCACAGGACAGATTAAAGACAATAGGGGTAGAAGAAAACAATGCAAAGAACCAGTGACAAAAGTCTACTTCACAAGTCACCTCCGTATGATAGCCACCTAACATACAGAGGCGAAATGTGAAGTATACTTTTTTTGCCACTGGTTCCTTCCTATGAAGATGATTCCAGATGGAATCAAAAGACTTGCGAGTAATGAATAAAACTTCGGAGATGATCGTTAACAATAATTGTCGTATATACTCGTGTAACGCGCAAACTCGTGTTTCGTGCCACCCCCAAATTTTAACTTATAAAAAATGATTTTATCATGTATCTCGTGTATCATGCGAGTTCCTTTTTTGAGAGACCAAATTACAATAGACTAACCTCTTTTCCTCTATCTCTTTATCCCATCTTCTAGTTAAATAAGTTAAAAAAGTGAAAGAGAATGGTAAAAGTATCGTTAGTAATGCTATAAACGCGTACAGTCATAAACAACCGAACGAGAAACAGCTAAACATTAGTGGGTCAGCCAATTTGTATTGGTTATAAATAGAAATAAAAACTGACCCTCTACAATTTTTACAATATCAAAGTAACAAAGACAACAACAAGAGAATTAATCACGCAGAAGAAATTATGAATTTGTTCAACAATAAATATTTTTTTATAAACACAACAAATACATAATATAGAGTGCAAAAGTTGATAAACACAATAGAGTTCTTTGGTGTGTGTTACTGAAAGAATTTGAGTTACTGTACTGTATGTGTGAAAATGAGAAGGTTTAGTTAGCTATATTTGTTTTTATAGGAAAATTAAACAGTTGTTTTTGTTTTTTGTATTAAATAGAAAAAAGTATTGTTCTTGACTCACTGATTGTTATAGAGTTATCGCTCATTAACCAGAGATTCTTCTAGAATATTTTGTGGGAGTGAGCGTTAAGCCTGGAAATGGTTGACAAGGTTTGTTGTTGTATTGAAGATAAAGTTCGTCTCCTTTGCTGTGTTGATTTCCAATGAAATCAAGCTGAATTGGTTCAATATTTTAAGTGCCCACTGACCAAGTCGCGTTGAAGTTTCGTTTTTATTAGTTCTCTTGGTCATCCAACAGAAAATAAAGAAGACAAACAAGACCTACATATATATATATATATATATATATATATATATATATATATATATATATATATATATATATATATATATAGTTAGTTAGTTAGTTAGTTAGTGAAAAATTAGGTAATCCCTATGGGTAAGCCTAAGGAGGATAAAATCCAAAGAGCTCAATGTAAATCCAGAGCAAATAATTTAAATAAAAACAGACAACTTTAAGATTCCATGTAATAAATTATTTCACCATAGCCCTTTTAAAAAGGACTGCGGATCATCAGACTTTACTTCCAAACAAAAAATGAAAAGAAAATTTACAAATTTTTGACGAGCCGTATTAAACATATGTAAATTAACGAAGTGAGGAAGTGAGGAGGGGAGAGAAGACATGAGTGAGTTAGCAGACATTGACACATTTAAACAGTTAACTTATATATATATATATATATATATATATATATATATATATATATATATATATATATATTATATTAGAAAACAATTTCACAATGGACAATAACATGTGTGTGTGTGTGTTGGTGAATGATCGTACGTACGTGTATGTGTGTATAATGTTCATGGCGTCTCCCACAAATGGGAAGACGCGGATCTTCTAAGAGAGCTTACATTGTAGTCGCTGAAATGAAGAAATGAAAAAGAGGACGAGTCAAGAAGTCGCCCAGTATTTATAGTATAGGTAGAATGACCCCTATTGATAATTTGGGAATTAAGGAGGAGCTAACGCCGACAGAACAATAAAAGATTTGGTTGTATGATTTTGTTTAACGGGATATCAACCTCTATGGGCTATTTCATACCAAAAGTTAAATATTTTATTGCTGCAACTAAATTTATTTTGAACACAATTGTAAGCCTTCAGTTACATATAAAATGTATTGTTGGTTATTTTGTTATAAAATGTATTGTTGGCATTTCGACTATAAAATGTATTGCTAGTCATTTTGCTTTAAAAATGGATTGTTCGTAATTGTACTATAAATAGGTATTCTTGATATTTTTTTATATAAAATGTATTGCTGGTATTTTTACTATAAAAATATATTTTTATACTTTCATAGTGTTTTGTTTTTGCTTGGGGATTCATTATTTGCCAATAGCTGGGACCCTAACAGGTGCTACCACACTGAGTCAGGATCAACTTGGGAGCAACAGCAATTAAAAGATAATTCCACGCTCCTCAAAATCTCCGATCTCAGTGGTCCTGCTGCCGGATGTAAACATTAAAAGAACAAGAATTAAAAAGATAACGATTGACATTGCACTTAAATTTCTGTAGATCAAAGTTGAGTGGGAAGCAAGACACCAAAAGAGAATTCCACAAGCGAGAAGTTCGAGAGAAGAAACTGTTAGCATAGAACTTACGGTTACATCGAACCATTTCAGCAGTAAGATGATGTGACCTTGCCATTAGTCTAGTACTACGCTTAAATTAAGAAATTTTAGGTAACATAGAGGAAATTTCATCAGAGCAATTACCATGGAAATATTTATAGAAAAGGAAGAGGGAAACCGCATTATAGCGGTGGGAAAGTGACTGAAGCCGAGATGTTACGTCAGAATTTTATCAAGAATAAATATATAGCAGGAGCACCAGACCAGATGTGGCGACAATATTCAAAGGAAGGACGAATGGTAGACTTATAAATATATAAGATTTATTCTTCTTTGGATTTTATCAAGAATCTGTAAATATATAGCAAGAGCACCAAATCAGATGTGGCGACAATATTCAAAGCAAGGACGAATGGTAGACTTATAAATATATAAGATAGATTAGGGTGAAAAAAACTGTCTAGCACAACAGAGGGAACCACATTTTCTATTTCTTATATAATTCTCAGAATGATAATAAAATCATGTCAATTTAGCAAAATGTCAATATGATTTTTTGATATTTACTTTTTACATCTTTGAAAATGCTATGATTCACAATATAATCCTATTATAATTGTACTTGTTACTCCCTTTGTTATTTCGCACGACTGTTACGCCTGCCAATACCTCATTAATAATAAACTATTCCGTTTTGATTCTGTGGAAAGACGAGGGAAAGACATTACTTAGTTTCAGTAAGAAAATGAAAGAAAGGGAAAATATTTAAAATATTTAATGTCTGTTCCAGTGAAATTAAAACTTGTCAATTTTATTTTTTTTTTTATTTGCATCCACTTAAAATAATGACCAGTATTTATATTTATGATCGCTATTGCAATATTTTGTTAGTTTTTAAGCTCAAATATTTAACAAAGCTATAAGGGAATTTCTATAGATATTTTATTCTCGGAGAACTTGCCATCATCTTATTCAATCGTTAACTTAAAAATTAAGATTCATCAGAAAATCAAAGTAGAAAGTAAATGGATAATGTAAATTTGGTTGGAGAAAGACTTGAATCAACATTTTTCTACAGCGAGTTGAGATTTCAAATGATGTCAATTTAATTTTTTTTTTATTTGTATCCCCTTACTTCTTAATATAACAACCAGCAATATTTATGATTATTCTTGCAATATTTTGTTAAAGTTGTTAAGCTCAAATATCTAATGATGCAATTGGGGAATTTCTTAGGATATTTTATTGTTGCAGAACATGAAAATCATTAACTTAAGAATTAAGATTCATCAGACTATTAAAATAGGAAAACTTAAATTTTCACACGTTAAAACTAGTAATAAAAATACTACTACTAATAATGATAATAATAACAACAGTTATTTATTACCGGTACAACCATTTTTCTCAAGATTTATATTTTTATACGTGTATATAATTTTTTTTAACAAAACTTGAAGACGGAGACATAGTGTCAAAGTATCAAACACTGTCTTTTCTTTTTTTTCTTAAATCGGGCTGTTTTGAAAAATATTATTGGAAGTGTTACGTCAATAATTTTGTTTAATAATGGTGCTAATAATTATAATGTTGTCAATTTATTTTAACGCACTCAGTTTAACTGTTTAAATTTACTTTTTACACAATGGAAAATACGCAAAATATTTGCTATGTAATATAGCTCAAAGAATGATAATAGAATCTTGTCAATTTAGAAAACTGTCAATATGATTTTTCTATATTTACTCGCTACACAATTGAAAAGACATTATCAGAATCCTAAAATAATATTTATTTTTAAAAAATAATGAAAATAACAACATTAATAAAAAAGAAATAATGCTGACAGTTGTGCGAAAAGCGGCAAGCAAATTTCTTCATTTCTTTGTCTGTCTGTCGTTAGGTTGGCAGTGGAATTCGTCATCAGTAGTCAAGGAAACCACACTGTCTGCCCATCACTTGCGATCACATTAGTTTCTATCTCTCACACACACGCACTCCTTTTGTAATATTTGACAAGATAACAATAACAGGTCTGCTCAGGGGATAGGACAAGAGACTAGTGGCTATCCGACTTGAGGCTCCAAAAATACAACTAATTTAATTGAATTTCTCCATGGGAACCGTTAGAGTAATAAACAAAAAGAAAATGGTAAAACTTCTGGTTTAAAACACAAGGTTTGTAGTGTCCTAACATGCAATCAGTTTAGCGTCAAGTGTAAAATCTACCTTTATATATATATATATATATATATATATATATATATACATATATATATATAACCTGGCGATAAACTACATCCAGCAGCAAAGCCTCTGATCAAGAGATTGTAGGTTTTGAGGGCTTCTTAATTGCTTTTGTTCCGAGGTTCACCCTGACTCAGGGTGGTAGCACCTGTTAGGGTCCAAACTATGGGCAAATAGTGAACCCCCAAACAAAAACAAAACCAAATATAAAAAAAAAATTTATAGTAAAAATACCAGCAATACATTTTTATATAAAAAAAATTACCAACAATAGCTATTTATAGTAAAATTACCAACAATAGCTATTTATAGTAAAATTACCAATAGTACATCAATCAACCTGAAAGAACACTTTCATGATATTAATCCACATAATATCCTATAATTTCTTAAGGAAATTAAACTGTATTCCAAAATATAACTCCAACAAACCTACAACCTAAACGCACATATCACCGCCTCTAGTAATTATGTCCCCTACAAATATGTGTATATAGACAAAAGCTAAGTATCATCTACCATGTATTCAATTGTGACAGCAAAATAACGTATTTTTATTACTTTAAAATCCCTAAGAAAATTAAATTTTGGCATTTAAATGGCCCATAAGGAGTTGATATGCAGTTAACCAAACAAATCATATTTTATATATATGCAGCATATTTTCATTCAAGCATCTTTGGTTAAAAAATTTAGATGTATTATGTTTATTTATTTTATCTTTAATCCTTTTAAGCCACCAAGAAATTAATTCGTGGACTTGAATGGATTAAAGCTAAAATAAATAAACATAATACATCTAAATTATTTAACCAAATATATATATATATTACAGAAATAAAAGTGTGTAGCTTAATATTACAAGACATGTTAAAAGCGAAGCAACCGGTTTCGCTCCCGCTCTTCAGGCCTCTACGGGAGATTTAACTTAAATTAAAACAACATAAAATGTGTAATGAGAAACAGAAGGGGAAAAAAATTGAACACAGAGCTAGAGACAAAAAACAGCGAGCCCCAACAAACATTCACGCTGTCTACACAGGGAAGGCTTGCGGGACCCGATATAAAGTTCCTCCAGTACCTTGAGATGAAATGACGAGTGCGACCGGGACAGAACAGTGAACCAATCAGCACTAATATATATATATATATATATATATATATATATATATATATATATATATATATATGAATTGGGATGAGAAATATAATATGAAACGAAATCCAACGGAATGATAGGATAAAGAACAAATAAAAAATGTTTAGAAATCTGACATGTTTCGCCTTTATTAAAGCTTCATCAGAGAATGAAGATTTAATGGCAAACTTAGACCTTCATGCCCGGAAAAAGAAAAAAAATGAAATGTCAAAGGCTGCTTTTTCCCCTCACAATACTATTATTTTAACTACCTTCACTCTTCGGCAATGTTGTTTAAAAAGTGATGATTAGAATTGTAATAAAGACTAAACATATGATGAAAGTAAGTTTACATATTTTTTTTTTGTTTTGTTTTTGAGAATTTTCAACAAAAATGTTAATTAAAGTCTAGAGAGTTAACCGTTATCTTCCCAATCTATCTGCATAAACTGTGCCTATTACTATGATACCTCGAGTGGACCCCCTTTAAAAAAACGTTCAGTCGCTATACTTGTTTTAGAGGAGAAGCAATTCACTTTTTTTTACGGAATGGATTTACACAAGTTGAACAGTTCCATCCAGTCTACGCCCAATAAGTTCAACGTATTATTTTTAATATGAATGACTTCGTTTTTAAAGTTATATTACATGCAATTTCGCCTTATTTTCCTGTGATGCCACGTGTAACTTTCTTGGTTTTCGTTAATTTAGGTTCACCAATATTCTTCCAAGTGTTTTCATTAATTATAGTAATGTTGCTGTCTGTGTCCAAATGAAGATTTGCTTGAACATTATTCATCTTAACCTTCATAAATTTTCTGTTCTGGGCCTCATTCAGATTTTGAGTTGTCAATACAACTATTACTATATTAAAATTTCTTACAATTTTTTTTTTTTTGCTTAGCATTGAAAACATCTTATTTTTGAATGGGCAGTACGCCTTAAAATAATGTCATCCGTAACCGTAACACTTATTAGGTGCAGTGATTTTGTTTCCTTCTTTTTTGTCCTTTGGTCGGACTGTATAGACTTGTATAATATCCCTGTTTTCAATTTTTGCAGTATCAGGCCTTAAATTGAGAATTCTTTAACATTCTTCTGCCGTTGTCGGAAAGGTTAATTTTGGGTGCTGCTCAACTTTGGTTAGAATGTATAAACGAATCTCTGCGACTTTACACAATGTTAACACTTGCAAAAAAATTAAAAAATTAAACATATCTGGAGATAGTTTGTTCAGTAAGTCTTTCGTATTTGTGATCGACAATACCAGCATAAATAACAAAATCTTTATCTTTTTTTATGAGATTTAAGCATTGCAATTGTGTATAAAATAGGGAGCTTCTTTTACTGAAAATTTTAGACAACATGACAAGTTTCATCAAATGTAATATTTTCTTGTTTTTCAGGTAAAATGCAAGACTTCGTGCTCTGATGGACATAATTCCCTTTAAAATAAAGTAAAATTACTTTTTTTTCCTCTGGCCAGCCTTGGCAATCTTTTTTTGAAAATTTCTGTACCTTCTATAATACGACAAAGCATAACACCGTCTTCAGGGTTATATATAAATTTGCCAATAGAATTTACGACCGCATCAGGTGTAAATGAATCTGCAGTACTAGTTTCATTTGATTTCTGCAACATTGCTTCAAACATCCTTGTCTGATGTTCCAACATTTGTAATGTTCGTTGTTGTTGTTGTTGTTGTTTTTGTGATATCAACGAATACTCGTTGCCACTTTTGTAATGTTCAATGTAGTAGAGACTTTGTAATCGCAGATACAACTATAGTAACGCCATTGAACAATACTGGTGTCAGACGCCTTCGAATATCACTCGCATTAATAATACTTGCTCGATAATACTCGCTCGAATAGTAACCCGTATAGTGGTCCGAATAGAGAAATAGTATAGTGAATAGAGTAGAGAATAGCGGTCCATATAGTAATGGAGGATAGAGTAAAAATAGCGATTCGAAGATAGACTAGAAATAGCGATCGTTAGTCGTCAACTATTTCCTATATATATGCGTTTCCTCTATGGTCACGTGGTCTACTTAATTCGATAATGGGATCGCCTGTGTTTGCTCAATGGCGATCTATGTTCAAACTCAAGTGTCGGCAGCGACACTTTATTCCTATATAACAGTTATTGTTCCATGGTGGGGTTGCTGTCAAATTTTAACAGTCGACCAGACTGTCCGTAACTGTCGAACTCTCTGCCTCGGCAGAGAGGAACCCGGACGAGGCTTTGCCGAAGGGCAAAGTTTCTTCCGGGGAGGTAGACAGGCCCTGAACCTGTTTATGAGGGTTCTAAGGGAATATTTTTGGCCGAGTCTACGGAATCGGAGAAAGCACGGTAAACTCTACCTTGTGCCACACACATCCCACGTGGGGGGAGGGCTGTTAAATATTAACAGTCAAATAGATGGATCGTTGGTCAACCGACCCACACTCACTAGTAGGGTAATACTCTTCAGTTGTATTTACTGTTTAATATAGATATATCTGTAACCCTTGTTTTGTTATTTCTTAAACTATTTACTTGGTCACAACAGCTAATAATACTTACGTTTTAAAAAATATTAGGAAAGAGGACTAGTCCCCTAAGCCCCACCGTTCTGCAAATACAGTCCTGATTATGGATCTCCCTTTACTCTCTCTTTTCTTTATTATCTGTTAATTGGCATGACATTGGGAAAGATAGTGAAGTGATTTTCCGTCACGGTTTTGAATTCAGAGAAATATTTCTCTATTCAGGACGTAGGCAATCATGGCTCGCCAAAGATATCTTTATACTATTATCTGAATTGCCATGACTTCTTATGAAAAAAATAATGGAATTATTTCCTGTTGCCTACTCTGAGGTTTTGAATTCAGAGTAGTCTTCTATTTAGGAAGTTAGCGATCATGGCTCTCCACAGATTCCTTTTCTTTATCATCTGTGAATTGCCATGTCCTCTTGGAAAATATAGTGGAGTGTTTTCCTGTTGCATTCTCCAAGGTTTCGATTTCAGAATTGTCTTTCACCAAAGATAGTTGCCACCCAAGGCTAGAGATCCCAGTCTACCCTGCTATTTAACCCATGGATTCATGCCTTTCCAAGAGGTATTAGTGCAAATTTGAATGCAACAAACTAGGCCGGAACTTGAAATCTGCTTGCCAACTTTCTCTTTCCGCGCCGATAACCGTTACGACACCTGCAGACATCCTTCGATAGAAATTTAATAAAAGGAATGAAAATATAGACAGTGTTAATGGCGAGATAGGCAACTGAATTCAATCGACTGATGGACCAGGAAATTAATGATTCTGCCCAAGGCTCTCTACTTCAGTTATGACACTAAAAGAATTTATGTAAACAGAAAGATAGGAAGTAGCGGACTCGTTAGCATAAACAACTGGTGTTTAAATAGACGAAATGAGAGTTACAAGATACACACAATAGATTAAGAAGAGAATCATGAAAATTGTATGTAATATTATAGCAAGTAATAAAGGAACAACAGGCGAGAACAGAAGTCAATATCACAAGGAAATATAGGAAAAGAAAACTCTCCACGGAGAATGTAAAAGAGAACCAGAAACTCTTTCTGCGATTAAAGTTACGCAAAGGACATGTGAAAAGTGAAATGGAATCTCTGAATCTGACCTAATTGTCATATATATATATATATATATATATATATATATATATATATATATATACTAGCAGCGTTGCCCGTGCTTGATTCAAAAATCGTACGACTCATACAGCAATCGCTATCACTTGACTTAAAATATTTTTGCCCTTCCTTGCTTTTTTTAAAGGAGTTCCCTTTACCGTGCTGATGTTGCATGCGCCTTACTTCTTGCCTATCTCACACTGCGAATTTTTTCTAAGGTCTATACTAAACATTAAATCTGTTACGAAAAAAGAACTAAACAAAATGAACACAAAACGATCAGCTTTAAAAAAAGGACTCGTAACTGGAAAAACCGAATGAAAAACAAATACTTTTTCACACCCAACCCAATTCTGCGGAATCAGAATCAACGTTGAGTTTAAGCAAGTGAATAAGCCAATTGGAGTAAAGTGCCATGCAGTTTTAAATTTTTCCCACTTGTGACGAATGCAGCTATCGATTTTTTTTTGCATGCTAGCATGCTAGTTAACATTCGTGTCAGTCAGCTGTTGGCTCTCACGCTGGCCAGTAGAATCTTCCTGCCTATTCGTGGCAGCAAGCTATAGGCTCTCACTCTGGCCAGTAGAAAATGTCCGCAAACTACATGAAAACTGCCGTAGAAGCATGAAAAAATCGATTATTTCCACTATCGATGGGAGTTGGGAAATGCAATGTTGGTCTTGGCCTTCTCGCTAACTTGGAGCATGTGCATGTAAATTTTGGTGCAAATCCGTCGAAAATTGCGGCCGTGCATTCGTTACACCCCCCCCACACACACAGCCTTTTATAGATAGAGATATAAAAAAAAAAACAAAAAAAAACAGACAAAACCCAGAAAAAAGCAAATGTAGAGAAACAGATAAAACATTGAGAGCAAATGCAACAGGATGGTTCAAATGCAATCCAAAAACAGACATTATAGAGTAGGAACAACTATACACATGGAATTGTGCAAATGACGTCGGTTTTTAACCATGTATACCCTTGGTACCAGAACGGACTAAAGTCTGCTCAAGGGAATAACAAGTGTGACACGATGTGTGGAACACCTACATAGAAGGGGGGCGGTGATTTTATCTAGATCTCAACTCTTCCATGTTCGCCGGGAAAGGCTTTGAAGTCAGGTTTTCTAAGTGGCATCCACATGACCGAAGGTGAACGGAAAAGTAAATGAAAGCTATTAAGGTCAAGCGACAGCAAGGCGGACATTGATAATATCCGGTTGCTGATGTATATTAAAAGTTATAGTTGGTGTTGAAGTCAGTTCTCGTCTGCACTTCATGTGAAGTCGAAAGGAAGAACTGATCTATTAGACTGGCATGGCAGAAGTTACCCCAAGTAGCACTTATCTACCCACCCAGACCAAGTAGGCAAAGACCTTAATAAAAATATTGAAAACAGGGATAAAGTCCTCATTTATCGACATGGCATTTGTTTTCATTTCTTTTTGTTTTCTTGCGAACGTGCAGTAGACCTTTCCCAGTTTTGATGCACACCGACGTGAAAGTGAATGGAGTCGCAACGAGGAGTAGTCATTGGCTGGTCGGTGTGAAGATTAATGTGGGTCCCATTGTATTTTCACAAAAGAATACATAGTGATTTTGCGTTACCCTTGAATCGAATTAAGATAATAAAATCCGGTTGTCGTTGTTAAGATTCTTTTCATCCTAAGCAAAGTGATAATGCCTAAGGGGGTTACAGGGAGTGAAAGAGAATGAGAAAATTTTAGTGGGGAGAAGTGATGAAAAGACTATAAAGGAATAGGGTTCAGGTAAACAGAAGATGACAATTGATGTTGCATTTAAATTTTTGAAGGTCATACGTGGCAGGGGAGAAAGAAACTGGGAGTTCTACAAGTGAGAAGTCTGAGAAAAGAAATTATTAAAATAGAACGTATGGTTGCATCTAGCTAGTTCAACAGTAAAACGGTGAGACCTAGTTGCCAATCTAGTAACATGCTTCAATTCCTGCAGTCGAGGCACTAAAGAAAAAAAAGCTCATCAGATGCCAGGTCAGGATTAATTACCTAATAGACACTTTGAATTTTGTCAAGAATCTTGAGATATGCAGCAAGAGCACCAGACCAGATATGACAACAGTATTCAATGCACAGACGAATGGTAGATTTATTAATGTGTAAGATGAATTCTGACGAGAAAAATTGCCTGGTACGATACAGTGAACAAACTTAAGATAAAGAAAATATACCAGATTGTGGATATGGCAAACGATAGGTGAAGATGAAACCAACCAAAAATTTGAAAGAATACCAAGATCTTGCTTGAGAACTACAATGAAGCATGCAACAAAGTTTAAGGTTGTGCCTATAATAGCACTGTATTACTATAATGGAACTGTATCAAAAATGCCGGAAGTGATCTTAAATAAAATCGATATACGATTGTTGTTTGTTTGATTTGTTTTTCATGACTTATCAACCTTTGCAGGTTATTTAAAGCCAGAAAATATATTTTGATTGTAATAAAATTTTCGAGATAACGGTTGAATGATACAAGCCTTACTAATTAACCTATAGCTGGTGGGAGAAGAAGTGGATTCATATTTTTCCCCAAGGGTATTTGCGCGTAAGTAAATATTATGAACCCAGCGGTAATTGAAACTCGACTGTCGGATTAACAATTCCAAACCATTATTCATTACACCACCCGCATATACAAGCTTACCTAGTATACTCAAG
Organism: Acanthosepion pharaonis; assembly: GCA_903632075.3. NCBI lineage: Eukaryota > Metazoa > Mollusca > Cephalopoda > Sepiida > Sepiidae > Acanthosepion > Acanthosepion pharaonis. The sequence goes on from CAHIKZ030003431.1 coordinate 4,560,777, forward strand.
TGGTCACCCATCTAGGTACTGACCAAGCTCATCGTTGCTTAAATTCGGTTATCGCATGACCATAAGCCCGGAATTCAAGAAAGATTTTTATCTGCCAAAACTACTGGTGGTTTCTTGGAAGATACTGCGTAAAGTGCTGGAGTCGTACGTCAAAAGACTTGTTGTTACCCAAATCCCCAATGATAACCACCAGGCAAATACATAAAGCATCTTCGATGCGTTGCGTTGCGTCCCATCACTTCAGGGTGTGGGCGATCATGGCTCTTTACAACTTCTTATCCCTTGTAGTTCTTAGTAAGGTTTGTCTTTTTGCCAACCCTCCTTCCGCCACCCATTCACAAAAAATGGTGAGATTAGTGGTCCACTGCCTCCGCCTTTCGTTTTATATTCTTGTGTCCGGTGAGTGTCAAATTTTCAAAATTCCCATTCAATTTTCTTAAGACTTCTTCGTTGCTTACATGCGCCGTCCATGACATTCTCAGCATCCTTCTGTAGAACCACATAAACATAATACAGAAAACACTTTTCAGTTCAGCTCTTTGATCCTAGCCAACTCGTCCACTAACCTGGCTATCTTCTAAACAAAAACAAAAATAAGATACTAGTTCAGTTGTCACCTGGAGAGGGAGGCACGGTGGAGTAATGGATAGCAGCTCGGATTATGGGATCGAGTCCGAATTCCAGTCGAATCCATTACATTCACTTACGTGCTAATACCCTTGCGAAAGGTATGAATCCTCTTCCCCCCCCAAGCTATGGGTAAATAGCAGGATAGACCGGGTTCTATAGCCTTGGATGGCAACTGGTCTACCGCAGAAAGAAATGGCAACCTACTGTGGGAAAAAATCTGCCTCGTCAGTCAAGTATCAAAATATACATGATCGCCTAAGCGTGTATCACGCATGGCACATAACTGATTGACTGTCACTTTTACCTGGGCTGGATGTTTACTCTGAAAGTGTAGACTTTTGGGCCACCACCCAACCACATCTTTGCCACCCTCAGTCTCTTTTCAGCGTATGGAAGTGACCTATAGCCAGTGGTCATGCAGGGATCACCGAAAGGTCAAACTATAACGATCAAACATCAACTGACCTTTTCATCTTTGTTACTCAATGAAGTTACGTATGCCCAGATTAACTAAAGACACACACGCACACATAAAACACGTTTTAGTACATATATATAAAAACAAGGAAAAGAAGAAAATCAACATCAGAATAGTCAGTGTTACCGAGAGACAGCAAAGAATCTGAGAGAAGGAAGAGAAAGCAATAAATAAACTTCAATTTGCTGATAAACACAAGAGCTTGTTATGTAAACAAGTGATACTGGCTTATGTTACAAGTTCAGTCTTGGCAGTTTTTGCTCTGTTCTTTAAAGCAATCTGTATTATATAAATTAAGAATTGATTCCCTGTCCGTGTGTCTTTGCGTGCGTCTATGTAACGTATATGCGCATATCTGTTGTGCGTGAATGACTTACATGTGCTCGCGCCATTTAATGGACACACATACACGCGATTTTACTGAGTTCGAAATAAGACATTGAAATAATATATTCTGTTATAGTGGAACACACCTATTCTATTGTTAATAGACTCTCCCACCTATAATAAGTTGGAGTAGTAGGAGTCGCTCAGTGGGTCGCTCAGTCAGTCGACTGGCTGATCGGTTGAACTCTCTGCCTTCGGGCGGGGAGGAACCCGAACGAGGCTACGCCGAAGGGCGGATTCTCTTTCGGGGAGGTTTATACGGGTTCAATGTGCATATTTTTGGCCGAGCCCACGGGCTCGGAGATCCCACGTTAAAAAGGTCTTGTGCCACATGACGCCCTCGTGGGGTGGGGGTGACTAAATATCGTCGGTCAGTCAGTCGATGTCGGACGACCGTTAGTCGAATACTAAATTATCAGCGACCACAACTAGATTTCTTTGCGTTTTACCTATTATATCAAGTTCCTAATGTTTTGTACGTCGAACCTATTTTAGGACCGACTTAGTACAAATACAAGCCTCCACTGTGAAACCACTCCATAACATATTCATCTACCATTCAATCTGGACAACCCTTGACCCGTAATGAGCAATAAAATAATAGAGAATTATTTATTGAAATTTTCAGAAATTATTTGGTAATAGAAAAAATTACTTAAAAAAAAAAAATGTTTTTTAATTTTGTAAAAGCATTTCTAGATCTGTCATTGAATTAAAATATCCATGCGCATACACAAGCGTACAAAGACAATTGGTTTGGTTTGGTTTGTTTTTACGGTATATCAACCTCAATAGGTTATGTAATGTCGACAAGATTTTTATTGCTGGTTTGGTTCGGTTTGCGGCATATCAACTTCAATGGGTTATTTAATGCTGACAAGATTTTTATTGCTGGTTTGGTTCGGTTCGGTTTGTTTTATGGCATATCAACCTCAATAGATTATTTAATGCTGACAAGATTTTTATTGCTAGTAATATTTTTTTCAAAAAAATATTGCTGGTATTAAAACCTATTTTTATACTTTCGTAGTGTTTTGACTCCTTTTTTTGGGTGGGGTGAGGGTAACTATTTGCCCATGGCTGGAACCCTGACAGGTACTAACACCCCGGGTTAGCGCGAACCTGTAAACACCAGCAATTAGAGATCGTTCCACGCTCCTCAAAACCTCCTGATAGGAAGCCTTGCTGTCGGATATAGTTTATCGTCTTACCCAGGACGCGGGTGTAGTTTATCGTCATATCCAGGACGCGGGTGTAGTTTATCGTCATACCCAGGACGGCAAGACAATTGAAATGAAACTGAAATGGACGTCTCTGTCACGATGGATACTTTCTGTTTTTGGCTGGCAATAAATTTTACACCGTCTGTATTTAAACGTGCATGAACGGATGGTGTAAAATCTAGCTGTTCTGAATGAGAAATCAGAGAGCAGAATTCTAATTGGGTTTGTAGCATTCACTTATATTCAAAGACCCTTGGGAAAGATATGAATCCAACATTTCTCCCCAAGCTATGGATTAAATAGTAGGAATTTATATATGAAAAAATTGTTATTTTCATAAAAATTGTTAATGCAATATTCATCTGCAAAACTTTTTTTACAATCCCCCAAAATATGTTACTTTAAATAACCCACATAAGCTTGATAAGATGTAAAAAAAAATCAATCAATTTGTATTTAAACAAAATATAATTTCTAATAAATACAGTATTTTATATAAACAAACAATATAAATTTTAAATTTGATCCTTTTGTCGTCAGCGAAGTGATGGGATCCCGAAGGAGTAAAAATAAATTTAAAAAATTGAACATTTTAAAGGAAATTTTATGGACTTACTTACTTCATGAGAAAAGATTATGTAGTAATAATAATGATAACCTGCAAGTTTTAATATATTTTATATTGTTATACGTTATTTATATATACACAAATATTTAAGTAAATGCTCTGTTTAAACAGTATTAACAACATTTACCGGCCTGAACGTCCGAGAAATTTCATAGAAAATATGCGTCCTTCGACAGAAATCAGATCTGCATCCTACAATTAACCATCATATAGCCTGACGTGCTATACCAGTTTAGCTACGAAGGTCGATTTTACTGTTTTTAAACTACAAACTTCCCATGATTTCCCTCGAATGTCCATATCTGCTCGAAACAAATGATGTCACACACTACGAAATGGACTAAATCCAATAATTATTTTAATATATTTTATTGTTATACGTTATTTATATATACACAAATATTTAAGTAAATGCTCTGTTTATAATAAACAGTATTAACAACATTTACCGACCTGAACGTCTGAGAAATTTTATAGAAAATATGCGTCCTCCGACAGAAATCGAACCTGTATCCTACACGGAATAACTAGTAAATGTTGTTAATACTGTTGATTATAAACAGAGCATTTACTTAAATATTTGTGTATACATAAATAGTGTATATAACAATAAAATATATTAAAATGCTCCAAACTTAACAAAAACAAAGTTATATTGTCAAAACCTTTATGTTATTGTTAAGAGGAAAGACCAGAGAATTTTTGATTATTAAATTATATTTTTTTTATCCTTTTTAAAAAGTTACAAATTTTGGTTAAAAATCTTTTCTTTTTTTTCTTTTCGCGACGGGAAGGTGGGGTGGGGGGTGCAATAATTAGTATAGGAAATTTTAGCGTCTTTTTTGCAGTGAAAAACATTGATTGAGAAATTCTTCCAAAAAATCAAATAATTGCCGGATTTTAATGAATCTTTCAGGACAAATGAATGAAATTATTTTAGAAATAATTTTCGTAGTAAATTCTTGGTAAGAATATGTTTTTTCTTACATTTGTTACCCCCCCTACACACACACATATACACTTATATAATTTTATTAAATTTCGAGAAAGTAAATTTTTTTTAATGTTATATTAGTTAAAAGCAGAGGTCCTTGGAGAATTTAAACCATCAATTTCTTTTTGTAAGACAGAAACCCCAGTAACTAAAAATATGCTCTGAATCACAAGACATTTAATTAGAAAAGCTTTCAATTGCTTTTATAAATAAGATATATTATAGATACTATTGTCTTAAGAAAATTGTTTTTCGATGAATAATGAATTTTTGCTTGAACAGTCTACCCCAGCGAGCGAAATAAAGGGTTCAGTTCGACATTCCAACCACCTGAAGAAGGCCGGAGCGTACAACGGCCGAAACCTTGTAATAAATATGGCAACAAAGATGAGGATGATAGTCCGAGCAATGTAAATAGTCTACCCGAAGGTATTTCTAACTGGGTCCTAGCTGAAAGGTTATGTGCTACTTTTATCAATACCTGCCACCATATCATGCACACATGGCTGTGATGCATGTACCCGGTATACCCTTATCAGACTGGGTGCTGGATCGGTATACTGAGGATCGTATATTTATACCCCAGCGTCACTTCTTTAGTGTGCAGCTCTCTCACTCAAAGTTTCGTTCTTTAAAATGTTTCAAATTTATTTGAGATTTTTTACACCACGTCGAAGTACCCAAGTGATTTACAAAACATAGCTTAGATGTGGCACAAGGCCGAAAGTATGGGGCACCCAATAAGGATCAAACTCACTACTCAGTTGTAATTGTTCTAGCGAGACATCTTTGCTAAACATTACACCACGTCGAAGTGCCTCCTGTAATCATACTTATGATTTTTATTGCAGTATTTGATTAAATTTATAAAACTCAAATATTTAATGATGCAATAAGAATATATCCACGGTCATGGAGTTAATTCAATTACTAGCAGCAAGGCCCGGCGTTGCCCATGCTTCATTAAAAAATCTTACGACTCATACAGCAATCGCTATCACTTGACTTAAAAGATTTTTGCCTTTCCTTGCCTTTACAGTAATGCCCTTTACCGTGCTGATGTTGCTATATGCCTTACTTCTTGCCTATCTGCGAATTTTTTCTAAGCTCTATACTAAACATTAAATCTGTTGCGAAAAAAGAACTAAACAAAATGAACACAAAACGATCAGCTTTAAAAAAAGGACTCGTAACTGGAAAAACCGAATGAAAAACATACTTTTTCACACCCAACCCAATTCTGCGGAATCAGAATCAACGTTGAGTTTAAGCAAGTGAATAAGCCAATTGGAGTAAAGTGCCATGCAGTTTTAAATTTTTCCCACTTGTGACGAATGCAGCTATCGATTTTTTTTTGCATGCTAGCATGCTAGTTAACATTCGTGTCAGTCAGCTGTTGGCTCTCACGCTGGCCAGTAGAATCTTCCTGCCTATTCGTGGCAGCAAGCTATAGGCTCTCACTCTGGCCAGTAGAAAATGTCCGCAAACTACATGAAAACTGCCGTAGAAGCATGAAAAAATCGATTATTTCCACTATCGATGGGAGTTGGGAAATGCAAAGTTGGTCTTGGCCTTCTCGCTAACTTGGAGCATGTGCATGTAAATTTTGGTGCAAATCCGTCGAAAATTGCGGTCGTGCATTCGTTACACACACACACACACACACATCCTGCCTTTTATAGATAGAGATTAACTTAAGAATTAAGATTCATTAGAAAATTAAAATATGAAAACCGTGAAACTATTGCGAGTATTTGGCTGTGATGCATGTACCCGGTATACCCTTATTAAAATAAGGTGTCTTTCCGCTAAATCTTTTAGTATACGTAGATCATTCGTTATTATCCGCGGATTTTAAATGCTGTGGAAATCTTGGAACTTATCTTATAAATCACGATAAAATCCAGATATTAAACAACCATCAGATAAACATTCATTGATCACACTTTCAGACCAGATACAAACAACGAATACAACATGACAATGAGCTAGCCGGCTTCTGAAGGAAAATTAAAAGTAAAACCAAAAATGGGGAAAGAGAAAGACGCAAGAGGCCGTTAGTTTTAGGGTATGGCGAGAGCAATAGCTACGGGGAGGGCAAAGTGGAAGCGTTCCATGGAGGTCTTATATGCCACGAGGAATCAGACTTAGAGAGATGGACAACGAAAGGAACGAGAGAGATGGACCGCGAAAAGGAACGAGAGAGATGGACCGCGAAAAGAAACGAGGGAGATGGACCGCGAAAAGGAACGAGGGAGATGGACCAAGAAAAGGAACGAGAGAGATGGACCAAGAAAAGGAACGAGAGAGATGGACCAAGAAAAGGAACGAGGGAGATGGACCAAGAAAAGGAACGAGAGAGATGGACCAAGAAAAGGAACGAGGGAGATGGACCAAGAAAAGGAACGAGAGAGATGGACCAAGAAAAGGAACGAGAGAGATGGACCAAGAAAAGGAACGAGGGAGATGGACTAGAGTCATGGACCAAAGAAAAGGAACGAGGGAGATGGACCAAGAAAAGGAACGAGAGAGATGGACCAAGAAAAGGAACGAGGGAGATGGACCAAGAAAAGGAACGAGGGAGATGGACCAAGAAAAGGAACGAGGGAGACGAATCACGAAAAGGAACGAGAGAGATGGACCACTAAAGGAACGAGAGAGATAAATCACGAAACGGAACGAGAGAGATGGGCCGCGAAAGGAACGAATGAGATAGATATTAAACAATTATCATTTTAACAGTAGTCTTTGATTTGTACTCTCGATAGTGTCCAAAAACGGCTCCACGTCCTTGTAGGCGACAAATTATTTTGAACTCCGCAATCCCTTTCCCATAGGCAACACATCGCAAGCATCTCGCTACTCTAACGCTATTTTCATGGAGTGTGTTCAGACGAACTACACTCCTTAGTTCCAACTGTCCTAACCTTCACGGCTAAGACCCGCCAAGCCACGTACATTGTAGCGAACCACCTCCATTCCCTTCATAGCCTCATGGTGAGATGTAAGTTCCACTCAAGTAGCTTCTTTCCACGAAACCGACTCCCAAGAGGTTGCTTCCCCGATCACTAAAATCTTAACCTGTTCAAGTCTAGGGCTAACCGTTATCTTCCGAACATTTCCCATTGCTTTCTCCAAGGTTTTAAATTTAGAGTTATCCCTCTTTGAGTCAGGTTGCTAACCAAGGCTAGATAGCTCAGTCTACTCTGCGATTTAACTCAGAATATGGGGAGGTGGAGTTATGTCTTTCCAAAGGGTGCGAAAATAGACGTAACGAACTAAACCATAACGTTTCGGCCGTTGTGACCTCCAGCCTTCTTCAGATGCTTGTCGAATTTCCAAACTGAACCCTTTATTTAACCTACCATACTAATTAAATAGAGGGTTACGCTACCCACATTTTGCAGAAGATGAATCTAACCATAAAATTATTTTTTTATTATTAATTCAATATTTGCTGCTTTTATGGACACTAGTAATCCGATGAAATCATAACGGATAAAACACGTCACTAAAATTTAAAAAAAAATTGTATTTTGTGTATATGTTTTTGTTAGTATATGTATTTAGAAAAATCGACAAATTGGAAAAATTTTAGTGATGTGTTTTATCCGTTAATCCAATCAAATCCTAATGGATAAAACACGTCACTAAAATTTTTCCACTTTATTAATTTTTCTAAATACACATATTAACAAAAACACACACAAAAAAAAAAAAAAAATGAAATAGGTTTTAAAAGTTACAGAGGTCATTAAAAAATAAGAACAAAGACCTCCTTCCTTCCACCTTTCTCTGACCAATCCTATTTTTTTTATTACCCTTTAAGCAGAGGAACAGTTTCGCCATCAACCTAAGAGGAATTTGGATTACTACCACACAAGACAATGGTTAAACATAGGTAAACAAAGAAAAAAAAAAAAACCCCTTTTAATAATATCTGTAAATAAACATTCTTCGCCTGATGATGGTCTCAAGACTAGAAACTCGTGTAGCAAAAACATAGAAGTATAATATATATATATTTTTAAAAATTAAATAAATAAAAAAAAAATCTACATTTTAACTATAAACAGTTGCCCCTTCTCTTTTCTCTTTAAAATATTCACCTTTTTCTCGATGGAACAATTTTAATCTCTCCCTTATATATAACTTCCAAGAAAAAAAGAAGAAGCATTTTAAAAATTAAAAATCTTTCTTACAGCTTATATTTTACTTTTAATTGCAAGCTAATAGATTAAATGTAACTTCCAGTAGGCAAAATATTTTGTTGTATTTCAAATCGAATTTAAATTGATTGCAATGATATTTTTAAAATAGCTAAAATCGGCCATATTGACAAATCTGTCAATTTGGCAGAATTCACTTTATGAAAAAATCTTACAAACATAAAATATACTTTTCTGAAACTTTATTTGAGACGATTAACTGAATTAAAGTTTAATTTGAATTAAAACAAATATTACTTTTAGTTTAAAATATCGCAGAAAAGCATTTTAGCATAGAGGCGGTTGTTTTATGAGGTGTTGACACATTTATCGATAACCTGATGTTTGTGATATTTAAGCAAAAGGGGAATACTTGTAAAATTACATAACGAATACAAGGTAAACGACTTTCTTTTATAAGTTTTTTTAAGTAGCCAATAATCTTAAACATTTTAAATATTTTAAGCATTCTATTCTATTCATTTTTATGGTTTTACTTACGAAGACGGTTGTTGAGGAAATGTTAGAAAGTTACGAATAAATTTTAACTTTACTATAGTTAGCCTTATTATTTTCTGATATTATCGTCTATGGACGTCCATATTTACAGAAATCGACACATACATTCAAAATTATTTTTAAAATACTGGGGCTCGCTGAATTGTAGTAAGCTTTTCCGTTTATAATTAGTAAAAATAGTTTTTATTTAATAACAATATCACTTGACCGCTACAAATTAATACAGAATTTTAAAAGATTTAAAACTTTATAAATTATTCTAATTAAAATTAAATAAAAAAATGAAACAATTTTTGTCCAAATTCATTATTCATCGAAAAAAAAAAAAATCCTAAGTCAATAGTGTCCATAATATATTTTATTCATAAAAGCAATTGAAAGCATTTCTAAATGAATAATGTCTTAGTTTTATTTGGGTTTTTTAAGATTCGGAGCAGATTTTCATTAACTGGTGGTCTTGACCAAAAGTCTTACTACTTTAAATTCTCCAGACAAGATGGTATATTTGTAGATATGTAAGATGGACTGACGTGAAAAACCTTCTGGCACGACACGGTGAGCCAATTTTCCTTGCAGCAGATGCAGCTATTGATTCAATGTAGTTGTTCAAGTCATTCGAAAGCGCGAGGGCAAGAAGACACAGTGATACTCTCCTGGAGTCTAGCATTAACCATGCTAATGACGGACAGGTGATTATCTTTGTGGTGTCTAAATGAGAGCAGTTTCGTTTTAGAGGCAATGAAGTTTACAAGCAATTTCCTACTCCAGTTAACCATCGATTGAAGGTCTTTTTCGAGAGCAGCGGTCAGATTGACTTTGTCAGTGCTGCAGGGTTTACTATTGAGGCAGGAGTAAATACCTACTTGGGAGGTGATGACATCAGGAAGATCATTGATGAAGATCAGAAACAATGTAGGACTCAGGATAGAGCCTTATGGGGTGGGGGCGAATTCATAACAAAAGGATCTGGAAGCGAGCCCATTCAGAACGACCTTCATTTCACGATTTGAAAGGGACAGTTGGATTAAATCAAACAGCCGTCCTGTAATACAGTATCCCTGAAGCTTACGTAGAAGGCCAGTATGCCAAACGCCTTCGAGATATCTAGAGCCACAGCTCGAGCCTCACCGTTCTTATTAAGAGCATGAGATTATATATATATATAAGAAATATAGTCTTAAGGTGTGTTATATTTGTGGGATAAAGTCAGAGATAGAGCGTGTGTAAATATAAAAGTGAACATTGAAGTCAACACTTAGAGGCAACAATCTGTTTCATGCTAGACGCAATCGTCAGGTCACACACACACACACACACATTATATTATATATATATATATATATATATATATATATATATATATACACGATGCAATGAGAACGAAAGTAATATGAGTTAAGTAGAGAGACGGAGACACAATTGGGGGAGTCTGTAAATTCAAGAGATGGTTCTCTAGCCGGTAGATGTTCGCGAACAAACTCCCAGGCCATGCCTGTGGACTTTAGAGTCCTTTCTAAGTAGATGAAGGTAATCAAGAATCGAAGAACTAAAGGAAGGATTAGAAGAGTCAGGGTTAATCTCGCAGAGAGCGACAATGTCTGAAGACTTTTCGAAAAATGAACGATTCTACACTGCAGTAGTTGGTTAGGATACCACGAATGATGGAGAAGGAAAGGTTAAGGAGTTTAAGTGTTTTTTGTTGACCTGGCTTGGTTTATATGTTTGGTTGTTTATAGTCATGATGTGTTATATTGGTAAGGAGGAGGCCTAAGGTAGTAGTAGCAGTTGGCCATTTGAGGAAACGTATGCAGAAGAGAAATGGCGCAGGCTGCAACATCGTGTGGCCTAGGGGTTGTCTACTGGAAGTAACTGCAGGGACACCTTCGCCGCGACAAGGCACTGTAAGAACCCCGATATTATTCTTAACGGACGAAATTATACACCTGACAGGATACGCCGCTGCAGCGTGTTGTTTGTCCGGATTATATTAATTTGGCATAAAAACATAAATTACATTTTACTAACAAAATATATTGCACCAGTTGTCTGCTCTTGGCTTTTTTCCTCACATTACGTCCTGGCTCTTGGGCCATGTAAAGGATGAATATCATTGTAAAAAGAAAAAAAAAAACTTTCTTACAGTACAGGACTTGTTCTATATTTCGGTTATTAGAAATAAGATGTAATAAAAACAAGAACAAAAATTATATTTGCACCAGTTGTCTGACCTTGGCTTTCTTCATCTTTCGCTTTCCCTCATTATGTTTTGGAAGTTTTCGCTTTATGGCTCCCGCCAAAATTGATGACATCAAACAGCATAAATATCTCTGTGCTTAGAAAACTACTTATTTTGCTTTTTTTCTGCCGTCAGTAAAATAAATGAAGATGTATCAGAAACGCCGCGAGATGTGACGTAAAATGAATTAGAAATGGCTGACTGTGTAACTAACGGATTATTATGAACTATAGTTTAATGGTAACTCCTGATATTCTTGTTTGCATACACCTGAATTTCAACATCTCCCCGAAGCACAAAGACTGACTTCTCTTCTCAGCTCTTTTCTCGGAATAAAATAGCCATCAAAAACCAGTAATGTAAGCTTTTCGACTTGTGTGAACTTTTAATAAAACTCGTTTTTCCTCAAAAAGGAAATAATAAAACTTCAACTCCTTTAACTTTTGCAGTTTCTGGTTAAGAGAATATATGCGTGAAATTGCATTTTTATCTATTTTTGCTTCTTATTTGAATAAAACCTGATTCATTTGTTAAGTCTCTATAGTAACGTGAAGCAAATTCATATCTGATAATTATTTGAGAGCCAATAAGAAAAAAAAAAGCTTCTTTTGAACTAAAAGCTTCTAATTTGGACTTCAAAGGATTCCTCTGACAACATCTGGATAAGTGTCTAAAGTTTGAAAAGAAAAGCCTTTCTTAGATTTATGGACCAATCAGAACCACTCTCAAAAATCAGATAATCTGACACAACATATCTTTATATTGTGTTGCGGAAACGAAGAATGAGTAACCTGGAAAGCAGAACTTCCCGCTGTTGTTGTTTCTTCTGAAGAAGTTAATTTCTTCTTCGCTTCAGCAAACGTAAATTCGAGTAAAAAGGAGTACATCGTATTTTGGGTAAATAAATGTATAATTTATTTACATATATACAAAGTCAGCATATTACTCATTGCTGTTGTAAAAGGCGACAGAGTGGGGAAGAAAGAAAGAAAGAAAGTGAAAGAATGTTGGTCATGGCTGCCGGTTGAGGTTTTGTGAAGACGGCGCGTTTGGAATATACGCTCTTTAGCGCTAGAGGGCGTCGTCAGTGATGTTCTAGAAATGGATCATTGGGCAGTTTCGGGTCTTTCAAACATCATACTGACCTCACCAAATCACCTAAACAATTAATAATTTACAGCGAGTTAAACCGGGAGGGCTTAAAAATATAATAAAACGTTTAAAACATTAACGAATAAAAAAAAACTAATTGAAAGGATGAAAGTTGAAAAATATCGGTTTTAGTCTCAGTTTGCCTGCGGCGTTCTTGACCAACCTCTGCGTGTCGACATCTCAGCCGGGTCTCTCTCTCTCTCTCTGTCTTCTGCGGCGTTGAATCAAGGAATTTATATCCGTCGTATCGGCTCTAAATCACAGTCTGTATCTTTTAGCTGGAGTTATTTCTACTGGTCAATATATAAAGTTCATTTTATCATTTAATATTGAAAACATGGGTCGGGCCATGATGAGCAGAGATACGTTTTCGCATTCTGCCTTGTGTCGTCGAGCAGTCAACAAAGAGTAAGAGATACCGTAAAATTTGTAACTCCACTGATTCGCGATATCTAAGGTTTAAAATGATTTTTTATAATGAAAAATTTTTCTTGAAGCTTTTATTTTAGTTTTAATTTCAAGCTAATAGATTAAATTGAATATTTTCAATAAGAAAAATACTTTGCTGCAATTCAAAACTAATTTTAAATTGACTGGATTTTTTTGAAATTACTAAAATTGCTGATTTTAGCGCTATTTTTATTTCACAATGTAATTCACTTTATTAAAAATTTTTTTCCCAAAAATAAAATATGCTTTTCTGAAACTCTATTTTTGGAATATTAACTGATTTAAAGTTTAATTAATCTGATTTAAAACAAATATTACTTAAAATTTAAAATATCGCAAAAATGCATTTTTTAACACGGCGGTAGCTATTTTAGGTATTGACAGCTTGACTGACAGACGGAAAATTATTTAATCTTGTTCTACATGTCTGTAAAATTTACGAAAATGCTCTTCGTAATCTAATGTTTTATTGGATTTTACGTACTTTGGCATTAAATTTACTATTATCGCTCTTAGTTTCTGACAATGTCGTGTGTGGACATCCGTACTGACAAAAATCGTCACGTTTATATACACAAAAAAAAAAAAAATTTCACAATTATTTTTGAAATATTGGTTTTTGATGAATACTAAGGTTTTTATTATTTATGATTAGTAAATATAATTTTTACTTAATAACAATATGACCTAACCGTGACAAACAATACAGAAATTTAAGATTTAAAACTTTATAAATTATTCCAATTAAAATTTTAAAAAAAATATTAAAACAACTCTTATAAAAATTTATTATCCATCGAAAAAAATTTTTTTTTTAAGACAATAGTGCCCAAATATCTTATTCATAAAAGATATTAAAAGCTTTTCTAATTAAATAATGTCTTAGTTTGATTGCATTTTATGATTCAATGCAGATATTTTTAACCAAAATTTCTATATTCTGTAACCGGAGTCCTGCTTTACAAATGAACTTGATAAGTTCTTCATGAAGTTCTGCTTTTACCTAATATAAACATTAAGCACGGAAAAATTTAATTTCTCGAACTTTCATAAAATTATACAAGTGGAGGTAACAGATGTAATACAGTGTAACCCGGATATAAGAGAGTTGTCGGGATCGGAGAAGAAGTCTCTTATATTCGGGTTTCTCTTATATCCGGATTTGGTCTATTTTATATACATTAACACAGGCTCTAATTTGGGACCAGAGAAAATCTCTCTTATATCCGAGTTTCTCTTATATCCGGGTCTCTTATATCCGGGTTACACTGTATATATATTTTATCAAGATTTTCTAAAAATAAATAAATAAATGAATAAAAATAAAATTAATTTCATTCATTTGTGAATATGTCCAATAAGTTTTATTAAAATCCAGCTATTATTTGATTTTTGTAAGAATTTCCAAACCAGTGTTTTTCACCGCAAAGAAAAAACGCTAAAATTTCTTATTAATCTTTGATCATTCCACTGATGCAAAAAGACAAACTATTTTTAACCAAAATTTCGAACTCTCTAAAAAGAAAAAAAAAATTCAATTTAATAATCAAAAAATTCTCTTGATAATAAAGATTTTGATGATAAAACTTTGTTTTTATTTAGTTTGGGGCATTTTTCATCATGGTATGTTAATTATTTAGCGAATCAATGGCGGTACCTATATAATTTATATAACGAACACTATCTACTAGTAAAGTCAGATTTGACTCAGTTTGTTCGTTTCTCCGAGCCGTAGACACGCGCAGACATCACCCCTATCTTGCACCGAACACACAGGTCATCTAGTCGTAGAGACAACTGTCTATTTTGTTGCGCTCCCAACTCCCCCCCACCACAACGTTCGCATGATTTACTCTCTTCAACACTCGAGTAATTTTTTGTTCAATAAGAAATATACATGTCACTTCACGCAATCTTCAAAGACGAAGATTGTGTAATATTTGTTAAAATTATTTTAAATTGTTATTGAAACCATGGTTGGTTTCGCCTTCTTTTCTTCGCGTACTGTTTGAATTTGATTTTAACCTTTTTACTCAATTATCACAAGACTATATTTTTACTAATGGCAGACAGAAAAGATTCTCTGTGGTGGCTAAATGTATTGTTGTTTTCATTTTGCTATAAAAATGTACTGTTGATTTTTGCTTGGGGGGGGGTCACTATTTACCCATAGCTTGGTGCCTAACCAGTGCTACCAACCTCGATCAGGGTAGACCTGGGGACAACAGCAATTAAGAGGTGATTCCATGCTCCTCAAAACCTCCTGCTCAGAGGCCTTGCTGTCAGATGTTGTTTATCATCATACCCAGGACGAGGAAAGAGGAAAATAAAGTTAACCAAAGACATTCGTTGCGTTTTTATGGCACAAAACACAAGTTGCGGCAACAATTAGGAATTATTTAAAATTATTTATTGGACAAGTTATTAAAATGGTTAGTTCTATTTAAAGCAGTACTCTTAAAGATCAAGATTATTTGTCCGCATTTATCAAGGGTTCAAAACTATTTTACTCACTAAAGTCTATTATCTGTCAGGAAGTCGGGTGCTTTTTCTATTAGATTAAACATCCATCAACCCCAGGAGACAGAGTGTTACGTATATATATATATATATTTATTAATAATAAAATAGTTCACTTTACTGATAAGAATCTGTACTCAGAGATTCATGTATTTTTTACATCCATTCCACGTCAGATCTTATATGCAGTCTGTAAATAGACTGAGTTCATCAAGACATCTGCTGAGGATTGCAGAAAAAAAACCAAAAAAAAAAAAAAAACAAAAAAACAAACTATGAAACTCCGAGTACAGATTCATATAAAAAGTGAGCTATTTTATTAATAATAATCGTTATTTCCGTGTCTCTTGATAATTGGCTCTGTATTTACAAGGATTGCTTGCTTGAAATGTGCTGTCTTTCGGAGATAAACCAGTCGATGGAAATTTCGGGAAAATAAACTGTTTCATATTGTGGTTCTCGTTCTCTTTTCTTCATATATATCATCATATATATATATATATATATATATATATATATATATATATATTAAATAAAAACAGACCACTTTAGGGTTCCATGTAATAAATTATTTCACCACAGCCCTTTTAAAAGTTCTGCGGATCATCAGACTTTACTTCCAAACAAAAAAATGAAAAGAAATTTACACATTTTGACGGACCGTATTAAACATTGACACATTTAAACGGTTAACTTAACGGAAGTTATATATTGATATCGAAGGGGTAGAGAAGAAAAAAACCCATAGAGAGAAAAAGAGAGAAGGAAGTTGTCACTAATTTTCTTTGTAAAAAATAAGCCTAGAAACAGACGCTGTTATTTTGCTTTACTTTCAATATCTGCTAACTCACTCATGTCTTCTCACTCCCCCCTCACTTCCTCACTTCGTTAATTTACATATGTTTAATACGGCCGTAAAAATGTAAATTTTTTCATTTTTTTTTGGAAGTAAAGTCTGATGATCCGCAATCCTTTAAAAGGGCTGTGGTGAAATAATTTATTACATGGAACCTTAAAGTGGTCTGTTTTTATTTAAATTATTTGCTCTGGATTTACACTGTGCTCTCTGTATTTTATCCTCCTTAGGTTTACCCATACGGATTACCTGTTTTTTTTTTATAGACTAAATATATATATTATATATATGGTGTATCAAAAATACTTTTACAAAGTTTGAAGGCGGGTTCCTCACAGCAAAACAAGGACAAAAGTCCATATAGACATATATACGCAAATCCTTCGTTTTTGTGCTATTAAATTTAAAGAAAGTTTACGGTAGATTGTGCTGTCTTGTCATGTAGACTAGTTGGTTGTTTGGAGTTCTATGGCATATCAACCACTATGGGTTATTTAATGCCAAATCCAGTTTGCACATATATATTAAATATATATATATTGTAAACATAATTTGAGGATAACGTCCTTAAACTACAGCTTGTTTATTCTTACTCAAGTAAATGGTTTCAAATCTTTCTATCTGGCGTGAGTCAGTTATTTATATTAAATAAACTAATTCATTTGCATAGCCAATTGATGTACTTTTTCACTACCAGTTTTCTTTGCAGTGAAAAAAAGTCCCAATGTAGTATTAATAAATATGGTATTGTTTAAATTTAATGGAGGTTGTTTCTTTCAAGAACGTTTCTTGTAGGCAAACTATTTTGGGTTATAGTTGGTCAAGTTGTTGAAGTTCCTCATAATTAGCCTTTTCCTCTGCAATTCCACTGTAGGATTGCATTATTTGTAATTTCATTATTTGATGTGTAATTTGTCTGGATTGGGTTAGTGCTCTTTTGACTTGTTTTTAGTGCTCGGCTTCCATCCTTTCTAAAAAACTAAACCTGTTTTCCATGTCAATCTTTGAAGTTGATTGTTCTGTAGGTTGACTTGTTAGATTTGATGACTTTAGACGTTCCCGTAAGAAAGTTGGGGTATGGTCTCTCTTAGGTTGTGATGGACGTTCTTCTTTGTCCTTGTTTGATTCGGGGTTTTGTATATTATTTTTCCCATTGTTATCGATTTTAGAATGAAAAAAATAACATAAAAAAAACATCACAGACACAGACCACTCTTAACAAAACAACAAAAAAAACCTGCAACGATCATCAATTTGTCTTTCAACTTCTAAAATCGATGTAGACTAGGTTACATTTGTCATACGTGTACATTTGTGGCTAGTCTCTCTTCAACGTTTAACGCATGTAGTAGGGAGTTAACTGAAGACCAGTGTAAAACGTCCGTGATGCAATTTTCTATAAATGTTGCGAACTGGGATCTGGTTGCCTGGGATCGAGTTGGGTAGAGAGTTGCAGTTTTCGCGGGAGCAAAAAGCTATGAAGAGAACAAAGTCCGGTGCGCCATAGAGGCTAGACAAAAATGCAAATGCCCCACGTGGATGACCCCATAGTATTCTACTGCTATGATCGTTGTCAAAAACTGTCTAGATCGTGCATTGATTGTTTTAGCCATGAGCAGCGCAGTGTTTTAACTTATTTTCCGCTACCGACCATCGCTATTGACGAAAAAAATCATATATATATATGGTATAATATAATAATGGACTCTACGTCGGTTTCGACATATGAAGATCTGACAACTTAATTGATTCAGTTATGAAATTTTGTGCGATAATCTTAAGTGGCACTTAAGACCCGCTAGTGATTTACAAAGGAGGTCGCATATGGAACAAGGGTGAGGATTGTGTGATGAGAACACTGTTAGATTGGCTGACCTTTTAGATCTTGCTCTCGCTTCTTGAAGACGATTCAGACAAGCAGATTAAAAACTGCTAAGTCCACTAAAACACGTTGTTCTCCATTCTACCCGCTCCAAGGCTAAGCGCTCGAGAGTGTTAGGAGGTATATTGACAGCTGACTATATATATATTTTCAATTCATCCTAAAGAAGGCGATAATGCTACTAAGACGCAACGGGCGACTAGGAGTGAATCAGAATGAAAATACTTTAGAAGGAAGCGGAAACGCAATCCTAAACAGGGGTCAAGGTATAAACCTCGATATTACACACACAATATACAGGTATATATATATATATATATATATATATATATATATATATATATATATATATATATAATGTTCATTCTGGTGACACAAGAAGATAACCAGGAATTTAAGATTAGGCATCCGTCATTTAGTTATGCCCTGGAAGATATTTAATGTGCAATGTCTTGACTGATGTTTGCCCTCTCCCCTGTGTGCAAGGCTTGCGATGCATTATGTCCCCAGTCTTTTCCCGCGTCGCTGAAATGGTCTAGGGGGAAATGGAAATATCAATACGCATAGTTCCAATACCGTCTCACGTGCCGCGTGGACGTTTCTGAACTGCCGGATTTTTTTTTTTTTATCGGGGTTAACTCCCGAAGTCTTTCTCAAGGGTGTGTATAGCAGCAAGGCAATATAAACTTTAAACCGGTTATCCTTAAATTAGACAAGTTAATCCTGTTGCGTCTATGAATTGACAGAAAAATGATGCTTAATCATTTAAAGAGAATCAAGCTCCTCAACAATGACACCAGGATGAAGCGGATTACAGAGAGTGAAAGTGAAAGAGAAAACTAGAGAGGATTGAGAAAAGGACGAAACATGAACGGGACTCAAGAAGACCGAAGATGGCGATTGATGTCGCATTTAAATTTTTGAAGATAATGCGGGAAACAAAAAAATAATAAGTGATTTCCACAGGTAGGAAAGGCGAGAAAAGAAACTCTTGGAGTAGAAGTGGCAGTCAGAGCACTTGCCATGCATATATATATATATATATATATATATATATATATATATATAAATCATTCATAAAAAAAACAAATATAGAGGTTTGTATGAATGATTCATGAATTTATAAGTTATAATTGCACCTTTTAATTGAAATTAATATATATATTTATATATATATATATATATACCTATGAAAATATGTAAAAATTAGTAGAATTTAATGTAAGAATTTTTGCCAATAGAATGCTCAGTAGATAAGTCTATTGAACATTTATTAATTTGCTGAATATATAAAGCAGGTCACTCTGATGAGTGTTGTAGAAATGCAAATCTGCCTGAGTAGGCGTCAGCAACAGGGAGAGCTAACCGGCCTAACAAGCACATTCGAAAATGAGTGGCCAGCCATTTATATATATATATATATATATATATTTGAACAAGTTTTATACCATAGAATTTATATATGGTTTTAAAGAAAATATACAAGTTTTATACAAGTAATACATTTATTTTAGTCGTGTCTCCTTATTTAAGCAAATTCACTTTTTCAGTTTCGCTGTTTTGATTATTTTTTTATAACGAATTTTTCTGAAGAAGTTTTGGACGAAAATTGTCCCTTTAAAAGAATGCGCCCCGTCATTTTTTAAACCACACAAACACACAGATACATAGAGTGCTGGATGTAATACAATACAAAATGTTAAGTATATATTAATATATATACATAATAAACCTTAATATAGATATATATATATATATATTATGAAATGGACTAAGTCCGACAATTATTTTGATATATTTTCCGTTTATAAGCTATTTTTATAGATACAGATATTTAAGTAAGTGCTCTATTTATAAGAAAAATGTATTAACAACATTCAGGCCAGTAAATGTTGTTACTACTGTTTATTATAAACAGAACATTTACTTAAATGCAAGACCCGGGAGTCACTCGAGGTAGAGAGAAACAGAGTAAGAGACACAGTTTTATGCGGATATGTGGGGAAGATAAAAGTTAACCTTAGTCTTGAACAGGTTAAGATTGTAGTGATTGCGGAAACAACCTTTGGTTAGTCGATTCTACAGAGCTGTGGTTCGCGGAAAGAAGCTGTTTGAGTGGAGCTTACTTCTCACCAATTGAATACAGAGGAAATGAACCAGGATTGCTACAATCTGAGTGGCTTAGAACTGGCAGTACTAAGGAATGTAGTTGGTCTGAGTACTTTTCATGGTTAACCCTAGACAGGTTAAGATTTTAGTGATCGGGGAAAAACGCTTGGGAATCGATTCCACAATATTACTGAATTATGTTAAACAGTAAAAAATTTGACAAAGTTAAATTTTTGACTTTTGAGCCTTATTTTTGTCGGGCACAACAAACAATGTCTTATAAATTTTTTTTTCAACAATGACGCATCTCGGGTTATTGAACATTTTTACCAGTGTAGATGAAGTTCTGAATAGTAGACAGTACTTTTCTCTTGACAAGACTGAGTTCTATTGAGGGTTATATTGAATTAGTCACTAGCTCGTTACTCGCAACTTTTGACAGTAAGATGATCAAATTTCAAATCTAAATTGTTTGTCCAAAATAAGATACGTTTATTAGAAAATATATTCCGTTTAAATACCGGAGTTAAAAACAACTTCAACAGAAGCACATTGCGACATATAGTCTTCCTCTTACAATAGGAGTGTTTACCAGACAGAAGGGAGCAATTAGACCTGACGACAGCGATGCTTATCTCAATTTCATTCAAATTCGATTGGTATGTACGTTTGCGTGTGAGCGTGTATATTTTAATTCAATGACAGACCGAAAAGTAGTTCTACAAAATTAAAAAGAAAAGTGAAAGAATTCCATTTATTACGGAATAATTTCTTATAGATTCGATAAAACCTAATGACTAACCGATTTTTTAAGTTTCTGAAACTTTGTTTTGTCGCGTACATATGATTTTATTGATCAGCCCAAGGTAAGGAGGCACGGTGGAGTAATGGATAATTCAAGAATCGGAGAGCAGAGTTCGAATTCCAGTCGAATCCATTACATTCATTTATGTGCTAATACACTTGGGAAAAGTATGAATCCTCTTCTTCTCCCTGCGGCTATGGGTAAATAGCAGGATAGACCGGGTTCTATAGCCTTGGATAGCAACTGGTCTAACGCAGAAAGAAATGACAATCTACTGCGGGAAAAATATCTGCCTCGTCAGTCATGTATCCAAAGATACATGATCGCCTAAGCGTGTATCATACATGGAAGATTACTGACTGACCAAGGTAAGGGTTATACAGACTGAGTGGGAGGGGGGGAATGGATTATTCCATTAACTTCTTTCAAACTCCGTTAAACTGTTCGTATGTGTACATAAAATGACACAAGAACATCGAAGTCAGTCACGTACAACAGACCGGTGGCAGATCTACTCTGTGATTAATGAATCTTAAGCTTTAGAACCATTAATCCAAGATGGGCCCTGAAGAATCTTTTAATAAGTGAAATTTTCAACAAAATCGATTTTTTTAAGTCTTTGTTATTTAAACAAGGCTATTTCAGTGACAGAATCATAATCCAATGGACTGATGTAGCTAATATTGACCTTAGAATATGCTCTAATATCCGTTTTATATGGCCTCAACATCCCCCTGTAATTGGCCAGATTTCAAAATTTTCCTGTGGGGCTTGCAGCGCCTAAAACCCCAGTTGTATGGTTCCGTCGATCTTGCTCGAATCAATTCATAGCATTCTGGCGGTTGGGAATCTATTGTTGCTGCTTGCAAAGGGACCCCCCACACCATATCTGTTCAAGATTCGTGGCTACTGCAACAGACATACGCATATACGCTGCACACGTCATAGGCAGATAGTGTGTGACGGACAGAGTATCAGCTTTTTTTGTGGTATAGATTGGTTGATTTAAGAAAGAAATAAACAACTTGTTAAATAATTCGTGTTGGATTTTCTTGATAAAAAATCTCATCAATTCTTACAAAAGTAAACAGAAAATTGTTTTTGTGAGATAAGTTCTATTAGCAGAATTTGATTTGTCAAAATGACGGTTTTACCTTGACATCGCTATTATTTTAACAGCCTTTACTCCTCGGCAATGTTTGTTTAAAGAAAAAATGATTAGAATTTAATAAAAACATAAAAACATATGATGAAAGTGTGAATTTATACATTTTCTTTGTTCTCGTGAACTTACAACAAATAT
>CAHIKZ030003432.1:0-20000 GCA_903632075.3 Acanthosepion pharaonis
TTTCAACACAAATTTTAACCTAAAAACTCAGCAATCTAATACAAACTTCACTCAATTGTAATCAACAATAAGTTGATTGTTTAACAGTCATTTAACTTGATAATTGAATCCACCCATATAGGGAAAAACCGCGTAAATAGGGAAAAATGGCGATTTTTACTGGTTTCTTTCTTATTTTTCGTTGATCTTTCAACCAATTTTCATCAAACTTAACAATTGCTTTATACATGTATCCTCTTTTACATCCCTGGTAGCACACTGACAAATTGAATTCCAAAATCTCCAAAAAAATTGTGGTCTGAAGTGTGTTTTCATATTGCCTGTTTTACCCCTTCATGTCCTCGGCTAACTTCGATTGAATAAATACAGGCTATTTCTGTTATATCAGTAACTGCATTCATTCAAAATGCTTTTTTTAATGAAAGTACTTTAAAGTAATTGAAGATAGACTCTGTTATATATAAATAAGATGCTGTTTTTGCTCCATTCTGATTGAACGCTTTTTTCTGATCGACCAGTTGGGTATGGCTGCTAGTTTAGATTATCTATGTATTTACAAGATTATATAAATGTGAACCAACTCCAATGCAATAATTATAATTTACCATATAATTATGAAAACATTTTTTCTCATGCATACATTTATAAAAAATATCTGGGAACACAAAACAACGAATAACTGTAATTAAAAATTAAAAATAAATACATGTATAAATCAATTCGTTTTCGGACATTTCTTTCATTTTCTCTCGCCACATAAATTCACTGAATTGATATATACGTTTCTTTTTTCAACATTTACAATTACCAGTTAAAATTCCTTGTTCTATAGCCCACAGATAATATGGTACATGATATATATTCTGTTGTTTTTGGCCCGCATCTTCTCGGAACAATGTGAATAGAAAATACTTCTTGTAAATAAAGATTTTAATCAAAAAATAATGTTTAACATTTTTGTTATCAATTCTTGAGAAAAAAAAAATGTATAATTCCTGTTTCATATGTTTGGGTTTTATTAAAATTCTATAAATAGATTTTTAAAGCAATAACATTTGCCAAGGGAGTAAACAATAATACTGGTGTCAACAGAAAAAAATATCGTTTTGATGTATCAGTTTTTTTTTTCATTTTGAGGAGGGAATTGAGTACGATTGACAAACTTTGCCAAAATTTAAATAGTGCGTTAACCGCTTCCTACAAAGGAATTTCTTGTCTACAGATTGTACACTGGATACCAAACGCCATTGCTAACAAAGGACACAATAAAAATTGAATAAAAATTTCATCAAATGTTTTCCTTTTTCTATCACATCAATGAAACGTATATATATATATATATATATATATATATATATATATATATATATATATATATATATAATCTAATCTAAGGATCCCAGTAATATCAAATATTAAAACTGATCAAGAAAAAGGTTCAACGTATTTATTATAATAGAGCATGAAAATTAAACAACAAAATCCAAAATTACCTCATATGGAGTAATTTTGCATTATTTAATGTAATATATATATATATATATATATATATATATATATATATATATATATATATATATATTTAAAGGAAAACAGACCACTTTAAGGTACCATTATAATAATTTATTTCACCAGAACCCTTTTAAAGGACGCCGGATCATGAGATAGCATTCCAAATATTAAATGAAACGAAAAAAAAAAAGCCCTCAGGATTTCATCCTCCTTGGACTTACCCATACGGATTACCAAGTTCTTCATAACTTAAATATATATATATATATATATATATATATATATATATATATATATATACAGTTCAAACATTTGAGGCCACAACTGTTACTTTTTTTTTAAATTGGCCCGCAAAATAGTTTATTTGTATTTTAGAAAGAGAAAGTTATTATACACGGTTAAAAAAAGTGAGTGATGATTTTCATTAGAAATTTTATTATGACAAAGAAAAAAAAGGCATTTTATGATTAAATTTTGATCTTATTAAAATACCCTCCTTTAGCTTTGCTTACTGCAGCACAAATGTTTGGCATTCATCTGAAAAGAAATATATATATATATATATATATATGTGTGTGTGTGTGTGTGTGTGTGTGTGTGTGTGTGTATGTGTGTGTATGTATATATGTGTGTGTGTCTGTGTGCGATTGAATAATTACAAACGTTCTGCTTATTTTGACCATAATCCTTTCATATTCACGAATATTTTTCCGTATATTACAATTAAATGAGGCAAGATATAACTGTATCAGTGAGAATAACTTTTATTACCAAAGTACTTTTCATCTTTTTCTGAGGCAATTTCTTACATCATTTAATTGTAATAAACGAAAAATATTCGTAAATATGAAAGGATTCTGATCAAAATAAGCAGACATAACAACTGTAACTTACTCAATCAGATATGTCTGAAGGAGAATTTGCTGCCTAACGGCATAAATGCATATATATATATATATATATATATATATATATATATATATAAAAGGAAAAGGCTTAAACACTAATATTCCATGGTCATAATTCATTCCATTGGAATCGTAAATACGATCCAATTCATCAGACCTACAAATTCAAAAAGAAAATAGAAAAACAACTCTGGAAATAAAAAATAAAATTTAGAGAGAGTGTAAGTATGAGAGTGTGGGACGAATGTTAGCGCTATAGAGAGGGGTAACAGACGAGAGAAAGTGGGGGGATTAAATTTAACAGAGAGAAGTTTTAAAGAGGGGAGTCAAAGACGGTTTAAGTGAGAGAAATATGAATGTTAAACAATATGAAAAGTTAAAAATATGAAAACAATTTCAGTTAACAATACGCGACAGCAATAACTAGTTTTCCTATTGTCATTTATATTTATAAATACATATATATATATATATATATATATATATATATATATATATATATATATATATATATATATATATATATTGATTATTAAATACACACATACAATAATCTATTTCGAGTTAACAGTTAATACATTTCATCCTTGAAAATGGCTAAATGTATACACAAGAAGAGAATATGAGAAATTATATAAAAACTTAATAACCTTGTCTGTCATATTTAATGAAGCTTGTACACACACACACACACATACGCACAAACACACACAGACACACACACACATATATAGGGATAGTTTGTATAATTAATCTACTATATATATGTGTGTGTGCGTATATGTGTGTCTATATATATATATATATATATATATATATATATATGTATGCATATATGTGTTTGTATATGTACATACAGACACATATATGTGTATGTATATATATATATATTTTTTTTTTGTGTGTGTGTGTGCGCGTGCGTGTGTGTTTTCTATATTTTTCTGTTTTTATTTCTCTTCGTGCCCATTTAAATTTTTAATCACTCCTTGCCAATCGTATAAAGATTGATTGTTTGGGATTGTATCAATTCTCAAAAATACTGTTGTTTTTCTCTTTCTTTTTTTTTTTTTTTTTTTTTTTTTTTTTTTTTGCCACGCTATATAAGCTTCTCAACTTCGGAATCGCTGTCATCGTCAATTAAATTCCTTAGCAGATGAAAGCCAGCAAAAGCGTCGGTCTTATCTTCCAGAAACATAAGACCCAAGTCAGTTCTTATCTCAACAAGGCGAAACGACCTCGCCTCATTTCCGCTCACCTACGCAGACACCCGTCTATCGCGGAGTATATTTTGCATTGTGGTGTCATGGATATCGGTCTGGAATGAGAAATTAGAGAACCAAGTTCGAATCCCAGTCTGGTTCGTTATATTCACTTGCCTGCAAATACCCTTGGGAAAGGTAGGATTCCATCTCTTCTACCCAACATTCAATAGAAAATAACGCCATCGTACTCAGGAAAAAATCTTCTGCCAATTCTGCCATATATCGAAAGTTCACCCAAGCATGTATCATGTGTGGCACGTGTGAGTGACTTATGAGGGGAAGGAAAATCTGACACCAAAATACATATGAGCATTGGAATTGCGAAATTCAACAGTTCAGAAAAGTCTTAAGAAGCATGGAAAACTAGTTAGAAACTAAAAAAAAAAAATTGTAAAGAATACTTATGCAACATTGGTCATCATTATATGCCCGGGAATGCTGTACAATTCCCACACAGGTCAAGATGAGACCTGGGCAACAGAAATGGGGTTCTACAGAAGGATGTTGAGGATAGCATTGACTGAACATGCGAATAACGTCAAAGTTTTAGCGACAGAAAAAGTAGAAAATCGACACTTCTACATAGAATCAGAAAGAGACATTTGGAATTTCTAGCTCACATAGGGAGGAATGAAGACTTTGGTAATTGACACGCATGTGACATATATATATATATATATATATATATATATATATATATATATATGCGATGAGAACGAAAGTAATATATAAATTACAACGTTCACAGCATTAATCCAAAAGAGGGCTCGATACCGATAGTAGAGCGTATATTATTTATTTATTATGATTTTTTCGATTCTCACCCGTCGAAGTACAGTTGAAATGCACTGAAACCTAGTTGCATCTTTGTAATGAGTAAAATGGTTTTGTCTATATGATAAAATTATAATAAATAATTAAATAAATACATAAATAAATATATATATATGTATTAGAAAAATTTAGTTTATATATATATATATATATGTGTGTGTGTGTGTGTGTGTGTGTGTGTGTGTGTGTGTGTGTGTGTGTGTGTGTGTGTGAAAGTGTATATAAATATAAATAAATATAAGTATGTATAATTATTTATATATTATATGCGGTATTTTATTAGAAAGCGCTCAATATCAGAGATGACGATCTTAAAAGCGTGAAACCCAGGGTCACAAACTCACATCTATCCAACCAAATATATATATATATATATATATATATATATATATATATATATATATATATATATATATATAAACTAAAACTATAATAATATATATATAATATATATATATATATAAACTAAATTTGTTCTAATATATATATATATATATATATATATATATATATATATATATATATATATATATATATATATATATATATATATATAATTGTATATTTAGACAGCAATCCTTCGTTTATGCATGTTTCATTAAAAACGACAGCCAAGGTACTACGATTAAGCTTTTTATCTAATTTTTCTTGTGTTCGAACAAGAGCTTTCTTTTCTGGACAAAGAGTAAAAACTATCCAAATGTTTTATAGTTCCGAACGCTTTCGGCTATACCTTTAGCCATCATGAAGGATGATTCAATTTTTCAGCTTAATTGAGTGTGTGCATTGTGTGTATTTTTTAGTGTCTTGTAGAGATTTTTTTTAATTTCTGAATACGGTTAGCACATTGTGATCTTGTTCGTAGTTAATATTGTTAAGAGTTGGCTTTTTCTTTTTTATTA
Source organism: Acanthosepion pharaonis (assembly GCA_903632075.3). NCBI lineage: Eukaryota > Metazoa > Mollusca > Cephalopoda > Sepiida > Sepiidae > Acanthosepion > Acanthosepion pharaonis. Next base: position 5,419 of record CAHIKZ030003432.1, read on the forward strand.
TTAAAGCTTCCAATATTTTCAATCTTTTTGTACAAGTGGATGAAGTTATTATATTTGTGTTTACTAGTATATCTTTAATAGAGTCTGGTAAGTTTGTGTGTGTGTTTAAATGGGTTCTAATCGAGCTATGACCAGAGAGGCGTAACGTAAGGCGTCTGGAGAAGCATGTAGTTGTGTAACCGATATAATCATTTATGAGTCCGGTTTTTAATGAAGCACACACACACACACACACACACACACACACACACACACACACACACACACACACACACATATATATATATATATATATATATATATATATATATATATATATATATATATAAACTAAATTTGTAACCTGGGGAAAAAGAACAAATATCTGTATGGTTGTCAGCGAGATCCAAAGCCCAAAATGCAAACTACAATTTGGAAACGCCAAACTCCAGGCTGTCCCAAAATTTAAATATATAGGATGTGCTTTCCACAAGTACCATTGAGAAAGTTATGAATCCATCCTTTCTCTCCTCCCCCACCTATGGGATAAATATCAGGACAGGCTTGGTGGCAACCAGTCTACCGCAGAGGGTAACAGAAACCTACGGCGGGAAAAATCTTCTGCCTAGTCTGTCATGCATCGCCCAAGATGCTTGATCGCCCAAGCATGCTTGATCGCCCAAGATGCTTGATCGCCCAAGCATGCAACCCGTGTGACTGACTGATATTTTCCATCACTATTTCAAAAATGAATATTCATACTTCGAAATAAGTTTACCCGATAATTTTCTTCGAGTTAGAGAGAAGAAAAAAGATGACGGTAAATCGTCTTTTAATCAAGTCTACTTCTATAATACTTCCCCGTAAATTGTGTTAAGTGTTGCATGGGATCTCCAAATTATGTTCTGGATTTTTCCTCTTTCGATTTCATTAACCATAACATGATACATTTCCAAATGTTACCCGGATTGACAGACATCTGAAGAAGGCCGAAAGCACAACAGCTGAAACGTTACTATAATAACAACGATAATGACATTATTCTAGCTGTAAATTGAATACTGATGACATATCTGGTCTGGTACTCCCATAATATATCTTAGAGACTTACGACCACATTACGTTCGTCATGATCATCCTTCGACCACCCAATGGTTATTCGGAACTCCATTGGCAATCTCTTTTCCAGATTTTTCGCTCCTGTATTGATGTCCTCAGATCCCCAATACCCAACCCTGAGTCTCGAGATATGGTGTCTGTCCGATCGATGACAGTGGCCGGCAAAATTTAATTCCTTGCTTTAAATATCATGCAAAGGGTTGATAAACCGTAAAAAAATGAATCATTCCATCTAGGCTTTATTCGTGAAAACAGAAAAAATTCTTGCAGTCTAATAATATTTTATGGCTTTCATCATCATCCTTCGGAATGGTTGGTCGGAATTCCATTGGCAATCCCTTTCCACACTGTTCGCTCATGTATTGCCGTCCCCAGAACCCCAATGTCCAAACCTGAGACCCGAGCTATGCTGTCTGGGAAAGTCGATTTTCGCGAGAAGACACTTCCAGAAGGATGCCATAGGAGTAATGATGAGACGATTTTCTTGTCCGCAAGTGGCCGGCAAACTGTAATTGTTTTTGTTTGAGCTTAAGAGAAATTGGTCTCATTTCTCCGTAAATTGTGTTAAACTTTGCATGGGTACCTCCAACTGATGTTCCGGATTTTCGAAGTAGATCTGTCTCTGTTCCATCCAGTCGTCTTTCAAGACGAACAGATAAGATCCAAGTTTCTGATCCATACATTAGGATTGGTTCAATGAATTTTCGAAATCGTTCCACTTTTAAGAGGATGGAAGGTTCGAGTGCCAAATCTTGTGAAGTTTGTTACACGCATCGCATGCAACAGCTTTGTTGATTTTGAATCTATTATATGAGATCTGTTGTAACCTAGAAAAGGTTACTGAATGAGGAATAACCAAAACGGAGGTTGAAATGAAATGATAATCTTTATAACATCAACAAAATACAATACTCGCTACGCCGTGAAGTGGGTAACCCACTGCTAGTGGGGGACCACTTAGACAACATTATTACCTCCACGTACAATAGCGTCCAATGTATTTATGAGTATCGGAACATACCCATTAGTGTTCATAAGTACGATAGATAACACGATTCAAGAGGGCACCTCAAGGTGGTGTAATGGCTAGCAAGCTTGTCTTGCTAGAGCAATTACGATTGAGTAGTGAGTTCGATCCTCACTAGGTACCCCCTACTTTCGGTCTTGTGCCACATCTAAGCTACGCTTGGAAAATCACTATAACACGATTCAAGATATTTGAAGCCTCCAACTCATTTGATGCATGTATTATTGAGTGATTTCAACTCGTATGGTTCAGGGGAGGTTGCGATATATTTTGTCTTACTCGTCGCAATAGAGACCTATCCGGTTCGCTCTTTGAAGAAAGATCTATGATATAACGTTGGAATACAGGTTCTGGTACGATCAGAAAAGTGAAGCAACGTCGAGCTTGGTTAGTATATAGACGATTGACTGCTTGAGAATAGCAGGTGCTGTATGCTTGGATGAGGTGTAATGGATAATGGCTCGAAATTGCTAATTGGAGAGCGGAGTTCCAATTCTTGTCGCGCGAATATCCTTGAGACAGGTATGAATCCACCTCTTCTCCTCCAGTTAGGGTTAATTAGTAAGATTTGTATCGCTAAAAAATAAATAAAATTACCTACAAAATATTTATATTTCGATATTAAATAACCCATAGAGATGTTGCTATGCCACTAAAAGAAAAATTAACAACCAAAACTATATATCTCCTGACAAAACTCAAATCGGTCCTGACTTAGCATCTCGTCTTCAGTGACTTTCTCACCGTTGTGACTACGGCTTCTCTCTGTCTTTTCTACAAACATTTTCATGGCAGCTTTTCCTGTAATAAATTTTCCATGAGGCCCCGACTACATGAATTTAAGCGTGCGACTAGATTGGCAACCAGGTTTCACCGTTTTACCAGCTAGATACAACCGTCCCTTCTATTCTAATAGTTTCTTTTCTCGCACTTCTCACCTGTTGGACTCCCTGACGATTTCTTGCTTACCTGTTACCTACAATCTTGAAAAACATAAATGCAACGTCAATAGCTACCCTAATTCCCCATGTAATATAAGCCTTCATCCATAATACGCACACCGAAATTTGTGCTGAAAGCGTGGGAAAATGCTTCTACTCATGCATAATACGCATCCTTTGTTTGGTAATCAAACCCTATAAATTGTACCTCTCCAATTTCATTACTGCCAGTGTTTCCTATTCTTATTGAAAAATGGTTTTAAATATTGTATAATATTATTCTAATTTAGTTTTATGGTAATTCTTATTTTATTTTACGGCAATTTAAAGATTTTTATAGCTGTGCATAATACATAATATAAGCCTTTATCCATAATACGCACACCGAAATTTGAGCTGAAAGTGTGGGAAAATGCTTCTAATCATGCATAATACGCACCCCTTGTTTGGTAATCAAACCCTATAAATTGTACCTCTCCAATTTCATTTAAAGATTTTCATAGCTGTGCAATAATACACACCTATGATTTTGCTTATTATTTTTAGGGAAAAATGCGTATTATAAATGGGGAATTGCGATATCTTCTGTCTTTCTGAATCCTGTTATTTATTGTCCTTTCCTTACTTCTTCTCACTAAATTCCTCTCTTTCTCTCTTGCATCCTAGTGGCATCATTGCCTTTTCTTAGATTGAAATGATAAAAAACAGAAAGAAACCTGATTTAATGCCAAAAGTAACACTAGTATAATTTTTCAACAAGTTCTTTTGTGCTAGTTTTGGCTTAGCCAATGAAACGTTTTTTTTTTTAATCTCTCTTTAAGAAAGTTTGATTTTTCTATTCGTATCAGATAATCAGTTCACTTCTCTCTGAATACTTTTCCAGAACCAAAACTTATTAGGCTCAAGATGTCAGAAGTAGGCAGTCTCAGACAAATATCACTTAGTAAATGTATTAAGTAGATTTAGGATTAGGCTGTTCGTGCAGATTCCTTCTGTCATTTGGTCTTCTCGACCAACTGCAGTATTTTTCTTAAACTGTTCTATATCCGGACATGAACGGTTGGTGGAAAATTTCTTCATATAACGAAAACTATCACCGTTCACTGATAAACTTAAATGGCTGACAGAACAGGGCTCAGGAGGGATAACGAAAATTTTTAAAAAAAGTACTAAGAGCTACAAAGGATAGGAAATTGGGGAGAGCTATGACCGCCTACGACCTGTGGGTATGTGGCACATAGACGAATAAGAGCAAGCTTGTGTACATGGTTGGTAGAACCGGGTTGAGGAGAAATAACAAAAAAGACATTTACTAAGAGCTACAAAGGAGGGGAAGTTGTGGAGAGCTATGAACTTCTACGACCTGTGCAAATGTGTTACATAGAAAAATAAGAGCAAGCTTGTGTACGTGGTTGATAGAACAGGGTTTAGGAGAGAAAACAAAAAATACAAAATTTACTAATAGCTACAAACGAGTGGACGTTGTGGAGAGCCATGATCTTCAACGACCTGTGTCGATGCAGCACATAGAAGAATAAGAGCAAGCTTGAGTACATGGTTGGTAGAACAGGGTTTAGGAGAGAAAACAAAAAAGACAAAATTTAGTAAGTGTTACAAAAGTGTAGAAGTTGTGGAGAGCCATAATCTTCAACGACCTGTGGCGATGAGGCACATAGAAGAATAAGAGAAAGCTTGTGTAAATGGGTAGTAGAACTAGATTTAGGAGAGATAACAAACAAGACAAAATTTAATAAGCTATAAAGGAGTGGAAGTTGTGGAGAGCCATGATCTCCAACGTCTTGAAGGGACACGGCATATAGGAAAAGAAGATGCCTAAGATCTCAGATGTAGACGGTCTCAGACAAATATCACTTAATAAATATATTAAGTAGATTTAGGATTAGGCCGTTGTTGCAGATTCGCTCTGGCATTCGGATTTATCGACCAACTGCACTATTTTTCTTAAACTGTTTTATATTCGGACTTGAGCTGTTGATAGATATTTCAAGATGTCACTGCTTTTGAGCAATTTACGGCGTGGACACTGTTGGATGGAATCCCTCCAGTCTTTTTATGTATCTCCAGTAGGTGGCACATGTCTGAAATGCGTGCAACAATAAAGGACAATGAATTATTTGCAAACTTTCAACTTCATCTCAATCGAAATTCAATGGCGATTTCATAGATTCTCATCCAGTTTTCAGAAAGCATTGCTTTCTTGATTCGCAGGGTGATTTCATCATGGAAGGTATGTGTCGTATCAACAGCACTGCCTAAATAAACGATCTTTTCCACAAACTGCAGTTTCTGGCCATGCGCAAATAAATGCTGGACTCATAGTAGGCTTCATGTGGAAAAGGTTAGTATAATACAACGATCTTTTACAAGCTAACTGTTAAACTCTAGGCCGTCGAGAATCGATCCATAAGATGTCGCAATGTCACTCTGGGAATAAGAAATCATCCTTATATAGAAAATCGCGTCTTAATGATGAAAATAGCTTTGTTCGAACAGTAAACCGTCATATTCAACATCGTTTCAGTTGTTCGATATTTGTTGCAGGCCTCATGTGAGCATCCTTCAAAGGTCATCAATAACAAATATACTAAAGTATAACGTGAACACAGTCGGCGCTGTTATATCATCTTGCTTACCACCATTTTCGGGCAAAATTGAAACATAGATATTACCAATTAACTTTTATGCAAACCTCTAAGAACATACAAATTTATTAGGACATGTAAGTTACTCAGAAACTTCCGTAAGCCATTCCTCTCTTTTGTATCAAAAGCCTTTGTTTAGATCAACGAATATTTTATACACGTTCATCTTGCATTTGTCCTACAATTGCCTTACAGAAAAGAAATCGTGTCTGCTTTCTCTCTGCCATGTTTCCAATTCAGGAAGGACTTCGTCAACGATGTTGTTGAGAAGTTTGTCCCGAAGAATCCTAGATATCACCTTGCCAACAATATAGTGAAGGTGATATAATGCAGTAAGTACCACAGCCTTTGGTAGATCAGCGAAGACTTGATACGTGTTCGTCTTTTGCTCAATGTATTTGTCCCCATAATTGCCTTACAGAACAGTAATCCCCGATTCAGGAAGAACTTCATCAATGATGTTGCTGAGAAGTTTGTCCTAAAGAATCCTAGATATCACCTCAATATCAATAAAGAGAAGAGGTATCACGCGGTTGATGAAGTTCTTTCTGATTCGGAGATATGGCAAAGAAAAGGCATCCACGATTTAATTCCTGTAAGGCAATAGTAGGACAAATGCATTGATCAAAATCTGATCTACCAAATGCTGTGATAATTACCTCATAATATCCCTTTTTCTCATTATTGTCGGCAAGGCGTTATCTAGAATTCTTCTGGACAAACTTCTCAACAACATCGTGGAGATAATGTTCTCAATTGTCATTCTCTTAAAAAAAAGTCATCAGTGCATCTTTGGAATCATTTGATACATCTGCAAATTTAGCTAAAAAAAAAAAAAAAAAAAAAGAGAGTCTATACCTATTCAAGAGGTATAAGGCGAGAAAAAAATGACAACTTGGATAAAAGAATTGCACAACGTAATTCAAAATTACAACTAAACATTGTCAGCCGAAGAGGAAATTCTTTCAGAAATTACCCGAAGTTCGACTTTCTTAAAATTGATGAGTTTCATAGAATTATTGAGTGTTGTGACGGAAGTAACATGCGTTGTGAGCTAAGCGTGTTGTAGTGTGTGAGTTTTTGTTTTGTTTTTTTTAATACTTAGAGTATATAGTAACACTAAAGTTCAAAAGTTTGCTGCCACCCCCAAGATTATCTTGGAATGAACTTGACAAAAGAGTGAAAAAATGAAAAAGAGATCTTAGAGTCATTGAAAATAGAATGGTTTTAATTATCAAACTTATAATTTGAGAAACTTTTGAAACGCATGCCAAAAATGTATGCTGCAGTAATCACGGCTAAAGGAGGATATTTTGACAAGAGCAAAATTTAATCATAAAATGCTTTTTCTTTTTGTCATATTTTCTAATAAAAAATCATGTCTCACTTTTTTAACAATGTATAAGTTTCTCTTATTTAAAGTACAAAACCTTTAAACTATAGTGTATATTGATATATTGATGTATGTATATACGTTGATAGCTAAACTTTTTTTGAACAGCAAAGTAACTATCAAAACCTTTTCAGGTAATGCGGAACTGCAGGCAATTAAATGATTGATATTTCCTGAAGTTCCGCTAACTTTTTACTTACGGACAGCTGATTCAAGTAAACGTTCTTCCTGACCACACTTAGAAGCGAGTAGAAGCTGATGAAACTTATTTTTTAAAAGGAGAACGAATATGGAATAAATGCAGCACGTTTTAGTCGACAAAGATCACGTCCTCTAGGGCATACATTGCTTAATAGATTTTTAAAGCAAGAACTAAAAGAAAGAAAAATTAATACTGAATATAATATGAAATACATACATATCGAGTTTCAACCAGGAAAACAATGATATAAATTGTGACCTAGAACTATAGGAAACAATCTGTCTTATCTATAGCTTAAAGAAAAGGTTTCGTACCTTTCCCATGGATATTTGCAAAGTAACGAACTTGACTGGAATTCGAACTCCTTTCTCTTTTACTTCAATCCCAGCCGTTATCCATAACTCCACCCTGCCACTACAGTATTCGATCGTTCTCTCTGACTTTTGGACTTTTATATATATATATTATAATTATTTTTTTTAAAATATGATTCCTTCGCTACATAAGAGTTCTCATGCTTCAAAAACGAGAGCCGAAACCCTCAATATAATTATTAAAATTAAATTAAATTAAGGTATCAAGCCCTGTTTCATCCTCAAGCGAAAATATAGGATTCCTAAATTCAAATGATTTAAATCTGTCAGTTATGTGCCATGCAGGACACACACTTAGGCGATCATTTTGATACATGACTGACGAGGCAGATTTTTCCCGCAGTAGGCTGCCATTTCTTTTTGCGGCATAACAGTTGTCGTCCAAGGCTATAGAACCCAGTCTGTCCTGCCATTTATCTATAGCTGGGAGGGCGAAGAAGAGTATTTATACCTTTCCCAAGGGTATTAGCATGTAAGTGAATGTAATGGATTCGAATGGAATTCGAACTCGGCTCTCCGATTCCTCAATCCGAGCCGCTATCCATTATTCCAGTAAGTAATATCAATGAAATTCATTTTTGTGCACAAAGTAGGCTTCCACATTAGCCAATCAACAAGTTAAAATACAGGTCAAGGAGGGCAGTGATCAGATTTAAAATAGATACATTGAATTGTCTGATATTCATGTCATTTTCGACAGCGAAACAATCATCATCGCATTAAAATATTCACAATTTCAAATTGATAATAATATTAAGATCTTGAATAAGTTCTCACTGTTTGCCAACAGATGGTGTTCCCAGAATTGCGAGCGTGTAGTTTCAGATTGTAAAGCATCTATAAAGAAGTACTATAAGCAAGCTTGAAAATCATTGTATGTCATTTCGCCGAAGTGTAAACAACTTTGTTTTTCATAGAGTTAAACATGTTGGATTTCGTACCAGAGAATTTTACTGCACTACTTTATTCAAAAGAAATCTGCAGTTGAAGCGCAAAGAATTCCTGTTGAGACTTACGGTGACCATGCTCTTTCGAAAACAACATGCAGAGATTGGTTTAGACGCTTCAAAAATAATGATTTTGATGTTGAAGATTGTTACGGTTTTTTGTGTATGTATATGTAACTAGTGAGCGAGTCAAAATGACTTAATTCCCTTTAAAGTCGACCAATAGAAGGTTGACCAATCAGAAGCCGCACAACACTGTATCCGTCGTGTATAAAGGCGGCCATCTTTGTTTCTCCTATCGGAAGGACCAGAGGCAACCTGTCCGGCGAACATGACAAACGGGAAGAACTACGCTCTGCTACTTTGCTGCGATATCTACTGCGAGCCTCCACTACGCTTTCCTACTGTCTCCGAAATATTCACTGCCAACCTCTGGATTCTATACACGTGGACGACCGTCATGAAAATGTCTAACAAAGATAAAGAACGTTCTGGCACACCGAAAATGTTTGAAAACTAAAAATTGTAGGCAGTACTTCATGAAGACTCATGCCACGTGCAAGATGAATTTACAGAATCATTAAGAGTTGTTCACAGAACAGTTTCGAAAGCTTTAGCAATGATTCGATAGCAGGCATATTGGGTGCCGTACGAGTTGAAGCCGAGAGACGTCAAACGGCGTCTTGTCACGTGTGAACAGCTGTTTCAACGGCAGAAAAAGGTCTTTTGCATCGTATTACGACCAGCGATGAAAAGTGGATACACTACGATAAACCCAAGCGTAGAATATCGTGGGGTAAGCCCGGCCATGCATCAACATCGGCGGCAAAGCCCAATATCCATGGTTCGAAGCTTCTTTTCTGTATTTGGTGGGATCAGCTGGGTGTAGTTTGATTATGAGCTGCTCATCACGGGACATCACTATCGACGAGAATTGATGCGTTTGGGCCGAGCATTGAAGGAAAAACGGCCGCTATACAAGCAGAGATACGACAAAGTGAGTTTGCAACAAGAAAACGCTAGGCGACACGTTGCAAAACGGGTACAAACCTACTTGAAAACGCCTAAACGGGAAGTCCTACTCCACCAGCCGTATTCACCAGACATTGCTCCCTCCGATTATCACTTGTTCCGATCGATGGCACATGGCCTGGCTGAGCAGCACTTTCATTCTTATGAAGATGCAAAAAAATTGGATCAACTCGTGCTTAGCCTGAAAAGTGTCGTTTTTTCCGAAGTGAAATTCAAATGCTACCAAAAGATGGAAGCGATGGACAATACTGTTAGTGATATGTTTCTTACTAATTTTTGTAAATACTAATTTTTGTAATTACTTTTCATTAAAAATCAGCAGGAACTTATTCAAGGTTCTAATAATAATAATAATAATAATAATATTCGACATCAATAAAATAAAATAATAAAATAATATAAAAATAAAATAATAAAAATTAAAATATATAAAATACTTAAAAAATAAAAATAAAACGTATATACATAAAATTATTAATTGATAAAATAATTAAATAAATTAATTAAATAAAATTAAGAGATAAATTAAGAACAATTTTAAGGAACTTAATATATATATATATACACACACACACATATATATATATATATATATATATATATATATATATATATATATATATATATATATATATATATACAAATAGATAAGGATAAAGATAATAATAATAATGGAAATAAAAATAATAATAATAATAATAATAATAATAATAAATAAATAAATAATAATTAACATGAAACATAATAACACACCACGACCTGCCTTAGGTCTTTCCGCAGACTTGTAGGTAGTGTGTCCATAGCAGAAATCGAATGATGATGATGATAATAATAATAATAAAGATAATATAAAAATAATTATTACTTTAAGATTATAAGTGATGTAAGCAAGAAAATCACACAAAATGATCATAAAACAAAAACGTGAATGCATGATCGTATACATGTTAGTGCCCATATAAAACAGAAACAACATTTCAAATGTACATTATATATATATATATATATATATATATATATATATATATATATATATATATATTTAAGCATTTCTGCCCCAAGCAAGGCGGAAATCCACTAGGACGCAAAGGGTTACAGAGAATTTAGAGCAAGATCAGATAGGAGTGATAGAAGAAAGGATGAGGGTAGTGGATAGATCAAGGCAACTGAGATGTCGATTGACATTACACTTGAATAGCTGGAGATTATAGCTCACAGGGAAACAGGAATAGGGAAGGGAGTTCCACAGGCGAGATGTGCGAGACATGAAGCTATTAGAGTAGAAGAGACGGCTACATTTAAGAGTTTCTGACAGGAAGGGGTGAGAGCGGGATGCCAGCCTCGTAGGGCGCTGGAACTCATGACGTCTGGGAACCAGCGAATGCAGCTCATCGGAGCAATTTCTATTAAAGTATTTGTAGAACAGACAGAGGGAGGCGACGGCGCGTCTGTGAGAAAGTGACTGTAGACGAGACTCCAGAGCAGGGCCAACCATATTGCATATCCGCTTCTGGAGCCTATCAAGAACCCCGAGGCAAACAGAAGGGGCAACAGACCATATATGGCAGCAATACTCCATGCAAGGGCGAATTGTTGATTTGTAGATCTGGAGGATCGATTCCAGGGAGCCAACTTTCTTTGTAGTGGACGAGGCAATTGACTCAATGTATTTTTTCCATCTCAGGTCAGCAGTCAACGTGACACCGAGAAGCCGCAGAGAGTTGCTCTCAAGAAGTTTAGCGTCAGACATTCTAATGGAGGGAAGGGAAGGATCTCTGTGGTGATTAATAGAGAGCAGTTTTGTCTTAAAAGCGTTGAAGCTGACCAGCCAATTCATGCGCCATTTCACAATCGATTGGAGGTCCTTTTCGAGACGCACGGCCAGGTGAGTTTTGTCAGCGAGACTCGATTTGTTTTTGAGGCAGGAATAAATTGTGGTGTCATCCGCGTAGATGCCAACTTGGGAAGTTATGGCGTCAGGAATGTCATTTATGTAGATAAGGAATATATATATATATATATATATATATATATATATATATATATATATGAATGATTACACAGTGGTACTTACAGTATGTTAATACAGTTGTTTCCGCGATAGTTATATATTTTCTTCTGCACTTGTGAAATATGAATGTCGACTTTTGTAAAGTTTGTATATGTTTTATAATAACTGACTGTTTGCGTCCTTGTGTTTTCATGACAAAATAACTCAGTGTCAGTAACATCTCAATGTAAAGTACTCATCCAACAATATATATATATATATATATATATATATATATATATATATATATATATATAAAGCCAAGAGGAAAATATTACTTAACCGGCGCGTTTCGTCCTCTGTGGGATTTTTTTCAAGGCATTGTAGGATGTATTTCTATCAAAAAAAAAAATTTAATCGAAATCGGATGAAAACTGTGGGAACACATAAACAACATCCGATCACACACATACATACATACATACACATACATTTTGAGAATCACACACACACACATATATATATATATATATATATATATATATATATATATATATATATATATATGTGTGTGTGTATAAATGGATATATATATATATATATATATATATATATGTATGTATAAATGGATATATATAGATATATATATATATATATACATATTTCGATTATAGGTGCAGTTTAATTTATAATTACATGAATCATTCATGCAAAAAAACAAATATAGAGGTTAATGATTTAAATGTAAAAAAAACAAATATAGAGGTTAGTGTATCTTATTGAAATTGTTTATGAAGCTGTATTCTCGCCATTTAAATCATTAACCTCTATATCTGTTTTAGTATGAATGATTCATGTAATGATATATATATATATATATATATATATATATATATATATATCAAATTATGGTTGATAAGAGAGCTAGGCGTTGATCAACAGGCGATGGGCGACAGGCGATGGAGGTAATGACCTAACACGACTATCTAGTTTTCTTTGAACATTCTGGGAGGTGACATCCATATTTCTGTAGATAACGCAATCAAAATAGGTCGGTTGGTTCATAGAAATAAATCGGTTAGCTCTTTCCTGATTAAATGCAGATATGTTAAAGAAGCTTACGATCGTTTTTGGATATTTTCTATTGGGTTAGAAAATTGTCTTGTTTTCGTAGTAGTTTTTCAATTTAAACTATTACAATATACTGACTGAACAAAAAAAAAATCCACTGCTTTTTGCGAATAATACGCCCAAATCTTCAGATGGACGCTAATTTATGCGAAAACAAATAAACTGTAATTAGACACTTTCTTCGGAACTGAATTTTCGGGATACTTCAGGGATTAAATTTGATCTCACCTCATAAAGGAATTGGGAAGGCACAGCCTGTAGGGACGCGAAAGCAAAATTTTGGTTAATTTCCCACTCGGAGCCAAATAAAACGATGTTATTATTTAATAAGCGAACAATAATTTAGGGTCAGAGAGACAGGGTACCGATGCTGAACCAAAATTCTTTACCTTAATTCCCAAGACTTTAAATCGAACAGTTTTCACTTTTTTATTATAGACTAAGTTTTGTTGTTTTGGCCCTTTTCGTTTTGTTGTATTGGCCCTGATCTGGCATCTCGTCTGCAATCGCTCTCTCACAGACATGCCGTCGCCTCTCTCTGTCTTTTTTACATATACTTTCATGGTAATTGCTCCGATGAGCTGCTTTCGCTGGTTCTCAGACTTCATGAATTCAAGCGACCTACGAGGCTGTCATCCCGCTCAAACCCTTTCACTGTATGGAAGACCGCAAGTGCTATAATTCAGATTAAGTCTCCTCCCGAAACTATAACAGGGTTAGCACAAAACACAGTCGCACTGTACTCCTTAAATCAACATCAAAAAATAGTATAAGTTGTTTGCAGAAGGAAACATTCAACGTGATTTAAAGACAACGAATTACTTCAACTGTCTATTGATAGAGGTCAGACGTTAAGCGAAAGGAAAACTATTTTAAATAAAAAAAATAACAAGCGAACATAGAAAACGTGGGCTTAGAGGAAAAGGAAGCATTTAAATGCCATACGAAAAACACGTTTAGCTTTTAGAGAGTCGGGCTGGGTGTTAATTGTTATGTTAACAGGATTAACTAAAGAGATAACATCATCGTGCGTTAGGACACTCTAAGCTTTATTCAAATAAAATTAGTATATATATATATATATATATATATATATATATATATATATATATATATATATATATAGTCTGTCTGTGGTTGCATGGAGGGTTGTTCGTGACTTTAGGTTTGAGAAAGCGAGAAACCTAAGCTCACAAACAACTCCCCATGCAATCGCATATGTTAGCTCTATCATGGATATTGAGACATTTCCACTAATTACTGTACATAAAAATATATATCTTATATATAAAGTATAGTGTATGTGTTTGTGCGCGTGTGTGGGTCGAAACAACTCCTCCGCTAACACTCGTCCGATTTCAATGATTCATAGCTCATTCAAAAAGAAAAGTTAGGCGCAGAGAATGATTTTCGTTGAGCTCAGATTCAGGGCTGCCAGATTACGCGAGGTTAAAAATATATAGTAATATATTATACTAGCCATTGTCGTTGCTTTCATGATTCAAGGGAAGTAACTCTAAATTTCCTTACAAAATTAGAGCTAGCTTAAAATAAGCCAACTTAAATGCCGCCCGATGTGGAGGATTCTTGATTTGGCCGTCATCACAATACTTAGGGAGGATGTTATAGGCATCAATAAACTACAGAAGTACTCAAAATTGATCGCTGCATTTAAGTACTGAATTAATGTTTAAGCTTACCTTTTAAAAGTTTAAAGATAATTCTTCTGCTTCTACTTAATTTAAAGACGATTTTATGTGAACATATCCTTATTTTCTTTACAA
>CAHIKZ030003432.1:25000-42500 GCA_903632075.3 Acanthosepion pharaonis
TTTGCTTTCAACACGTAAGACGTTTCTTAATATCAGACGATAAACTCTCTGTTTCTTCTGGGGTATGATAAAAGAAACGTTTTGTATTTTCGTTTAACAACTATTAAATTGTACAGTTTTGAAAAATATACGATTTGAATTTATAATCATCGATCTTTGGGTACTTCAACGTAGTGCAATGGTTTGTTTCGTTAAAACTGAGCAGCGAGTTCGATCGCCACAGAGTGCTCCATGCTTTCGGCCTTGTGCCACATCTAAGCTTCGTTTATTCAACCCCTATAATTATCAATCTGGAAAGCACAGAAAATCGTCAGTTTTTAAATGATTTTGTCATATGAATTCATTTTTTCTAAGTGAATAAATATTTCTGTAAATACATTACGTTTTCCTAACAAGTGCTCTGAAGAGTGGATGTAATCTCTGCAAAAATTTATAGTAAGAAAACTTAAGCGAATATTTGCTTTCATTTTTTACTATCAATGCTCTTAATATTAAAAAGCATTTTATTAGCATTTTAATTTTTTTTAAATCTGTATGCCCTTAAATTGCGTTAACTTTTACAAATTCTCTTTTTTTTTTGTTACAGTATAACCCGGATATAAGAGAGTTGTCGGGACCGGAGAAGAAGTCTCTTATATCCGGGTTTCTCTTATATCCGGGTTTGGTCTATTTTATATACATTAACACAGGCTCTAATTTGGGACCAGAGAAAATCTCTCTCATATCCGGGTTTCTCTTATAGCAGGGTTTGTTATATCCGGGTTACACTGTATTTTATTTGCGAGAGATACTCTTTGTTTTATATTCTACTTAGTGTCAATAGCTTTGCCAATGGCAAGATATTCAAATTTCAATTGTTTTGCCCATTGGCTGTGTAGTTTCAAGCCCCAGGGGTGATATCTCCGTAGGCAGTACCTCTCAATTGGGAGGGAGCTGAATTCATTACCTGGCTCCTGAGGCATCCATAAAAGGGAAAATGCTGAGAGGGCTTGAGAAATTATTCTACGGTATTGCTGTCAAACCCATTTTGTGTCACATTCAGTAGCAATGTAGACGCACCCGAAAAATCCAAATATCAGAAAATATATTCAGTTTATATAGAAAAAAGGTCTTGAAAATATCTTCAAGTTGCCACAATGTCGGGTTATAACAAATCTTTCTCTTACCCAGAGGTTATTGCCAGGCATAAACTGAAATTAACCGTCCCGACTTATTTTTAGGAGTTTAAAAAAATAATTAACCATGTTTATTTTTTCTCTAACTTTTTGATTTTATTGGCCAGTCTACAATAATGATTTCGCAAATTGGGTGCGATATGAATGTATTATTCCACTGCCTAATTTCAAACACAGTCAAATTGTGTGTGTGTGTGTGTGTGTGTGTGTGTGTGTGTGTGTGTGTACATTAAATTCCGCATGCACTTGTAAATCGTGCACAACGCAACATGACATACACACAAAATGTGAGTTACAGGCATAAAACCATCTCTCATAAACTCTCTCTCTCTCTCTCTCTCTCTATATATATATATATATATATATATATATATATATATATACCCTGACGATCCGTTTGGGTGAAACCTAGGTAGGTTTACCAGGCTCTTTAGGTTTATATTAGGTTTGCTCTACTTAGCGTTGTGAGCACTTTACGTAGTTACTTTTACTCGTTTTGGAGGGTTTTTCTTTGGACTCTGAGCTTAAATTCTGGACGATTGGTTTGTTCAACTACAAACCGAAATATCTATATATACACACACACACGTGGTGCATTCAAAAAGTATCCGACTTTACTTTTAGCCAACAAAGCTAATGCCACGTGGGTGGGAGCTAACGCCACCTTTCCTGCGCATGTGTGAAATTTTTGCTCATGTTTCCGTATGTTATGCTTAGAGTACAGCCGTGTAGATTCGGCAAGATTACGGGGACGCATCGAGGAGAGATATTGCATTAAGTTTTGCGAACAGCTTGGTGATATTCAAGCTCAGCACCACCCAGAAGATTCGCCCTGCCCTTGGTGACGTTACCATAGACAAAATTCAGATCAATGAGTGGTACAACTGCTTCAAACCTGGTCGCACCTCAGTGGAGAGCAAGACGCACTAAGACAAGCTTTCCACGAGCTGAAACAAGGTGCCGACTGGGAAATTTCGGAGAATAGTCATGGAAGAGCGTAACAATTCAGGAAATTGCTCATGAAGTGGCAATATACACAGGATCACTGCATTCCATTTTAACGGAGGATTTGTGCATGTGGAGTGTCGGCGAAATTCGCCCATTCGTTCCGCTCTCATAATCCAACATATCCACGTTAAGAACAACTCACCACTGGGACTGAACTATCCCGACTTCACACCATACGACTTCTGTCTCTTCTCGAATCTGAATGTTTGAGCCACGAGAGGATATTATAAGAAAAGCGACGCTTTTCCATTCCAGTGGAGGCGTTCCAGTGGTGTTACTAGCAGTGACAGAACTACTGTATCTGTGAACTCCGAAGGGCAGTATTTTGAAGGAGATTAAATAAAATTTGTGCCAAGAGTGTTTATTTCCATATATTATCAAAAGGAATTAATTTCCCTTATATTTTCCCATATTTAACCATTGTCTTTTGTGTGTAGTAGTAAGCCAAATGTTTCTTCTTGGATTGACCTGCTACTACCCCAGAAAGACAATGCTTAAACATCGAAAACAAAAAGGAAAATTAATTCGTTTGCGGTTTCTCCATCATATATATATATATATATATATATATATATATATATATATATATATTGAACACAAAAAAAATATTAAAAAATTAAAATCTTCAGACACACTGGGTTGTAGATTAATATTCTTTCGATTTTTTATTATTATTTCATTCAGATTCCTCGACTAGTTTCAACTAAAATTCATCGGGAGGAGAAATTTTCTGTTTCTGGTACAGTAAATATAGATACGAATATATATATATATATATATATATATATATTTCGAAATATATATATTTGACATATATATATATATATATATATATATATATATATATAATTAAACAGAAAATATATTAAATAATTGTCGAACTTAATCCATTTCATTATATGTTGTCATTGTTTACGTTAAGATACGTTTCGTGGGGAGAGTTGATCGATCGAGAAATATCGTCGATGGTGTGTGTTTATAAACAGTAATTCGGACATTGTTAACCCGACGCTTCTTTGTGGCTGAATGGTTAACTGCGCGTCAGATCAAATGACCAGTTCCCATTAGGTTTACAGGTTCGAGTCCTTTCGGAAAGCACATTTATGTTTTACGAAATCTTTCGAATCGTCAGGCCGGTAAATGTAATTAATTCAGTTTCATTAAAAGCCAGAGCATTTACTTAAATAAATTATGCCTAAAAAAATAATGTAGAAACAGAAAACATTATATGTATATTCTAGTTTAAACTGTAAATCATTCTTTGCCTTAAAGTAAAAAATGTCTGCCGTGAAAAAAAGAAATTCCCGTTAAATTTATGACATATGCCGCCGCTTCCGTTTTAATAGTCTCGGGTTTATTTACAGTTACACTTCTATTAGACATATTTTCAACTGACTTTTCTAAAGTTTTCAATGAAAATTGATATCGATTTCTGCAAGCTGGGAATATGTCGAGTTGATATTAAAAAGTAATGTATCTTAAAATAAAAAAAGACAGAACTTAAAGTAACCTTTTTTCATTCCAGCCAATGAAAAGCAGCGACCGTGTCATGTGATCTGTTTATTGTAGTGTGAGGTTGCTTCACAGCGGGATCCTTATAGGTAATTGTCAACATTCTTCTTCTTCTTCTTCTTCTTCTTCTTCTTCTTCTTCTTCTTGTTCTATGTGTTGTGTCCCTTGAAAGTGTGTGTGATCATGGCTCTTCATAACTTCATACTTTTTGTAGCGATTAATGGGGTCTGACTTTTTGCTATCCCATTCACCTCCGTTTAGTCATTCATTCACACACAATGGTCAGGCAGTTGACCCGCTGCGTTCCCCTGTCCCTTTTACGGTCAACATGTCCTGTGAATATATATATATATATATATATATATATATATATATATATATATATATATATATGTGTGTGTGTGTGTGTGTGTGTGTGTGCATAAGGAACAAGTAGCACATTGTTATAAATTTGGTATATTTCACTATTTATTTTGCTTCATCACAAATTTTGAAGGTGAAATGATTCTGGTGATATTAAACAAATAGCGAAACGTATCAAATTTATAGAGATTTCCTAATAGTTCCTTATTTCAACATGTTGTCAGATTTTATCCATATTTGCAACACACACACACACACACACACAATTTCTTACCGTAGTAAGCTAGCTACGTAAAATCACTTTGAAAAGTTTGTACAGTTAATGCAATGTTACAAGATAAAAATGGAAATGTGTTACATGATAAGATAAAGAACAAATAAAAAACGTATATCAATCTACCATGTCTCACTTTTATTAAAACTTCGCCAGAGAATGAAATAAGGAGAAAAAGAAGAAAGAAATTCTGGTATTTGTAATTTTGTGCTGTTTGATTTTCATCGGTCAGTCAGGTTTCACGTAAATTTGATTTTTCAAGCGAACGTTAGTATAATCTGTGGCCTGTCGAATTCAAGAGGAGGCGACTCGTCTATCCGAAGTTTCAAAAATTAACGGATTCCAAGTCTACCAGAGAAACCGTAAATATTGCCATATGTATGTAAGTGTATTAAAAATCCTAGTTTGTCTTTGTGGGAATCATATTTATAATATATATTTGTAAGTGTGTGTGTGTGTGTGTGTGTGTGTGTGTGTGTGTGTGTGTGTCTAGTAGACATAATCATTGTGTGTGTTTAGTAGACATTATGTTTGGTGGTTGATTTGGGAACTTTTTTTTCCGTATAAACCGCTTCTTTTAGATAAACATACATCAGATTATTTAAAAATGAATTCAGTAAAGATTGGTGATGTAATACAATGTTTTTGACGTGTGTCTACAGTTGGTAATATTCTTCACCCCTAGCTATGGGTAAATAGCGGGACATACTGATTTCTGTAGACTTGGCTGGCAACCGGTCTAGAAGAAGGTACTCTGAATTCAAACTATCCAGGAGAGGGTTGTGATCCGTCAGCCGATTCTGTCCAAGAAACACCACCTGTTGGAGCTTCTTTCTCGCTAACATGTTCCAAGTTATGGAGAAAAAGGTAGAAAGAAATTGTGGTATTTTGCTTTTGTGCTGTTTGATTTTCATTGGTTAATTAGCTTTCACGTGCATTCGACTCTTTTAAATCAACGTTAGTAAAATTTGGGGGGCGTCCCAAATACAAGGAGAGACGACACGTTCTTTCGAAGTTCCAAGAAATTAACGGATTTCAAGCCTATTTGAAAACCGTAAATATTGCCATATGTATGTAAGTGTATTAAAATCCTAGTTTATATTTGTGGGAATCATATTATAATGTATATTTGTGTGTGCGTGTGTATGTGTAGTAGGAGTAGTAGACATAATCTTTATGTGATTGGTGGTTGATTTGGGAACTTTTCCCGTATACACCGTTTCTTTTAGAAAAACATACATCAGATTATTTAGAAATGAATTCAGTACAGATTGATGATTTAATATAATGTTTTTGACGTGTGTTTATAGTTGTTAATATTGCTATTAGTAGACCCTCGAGGTACACTCTCCGTAAAGAAATAAAAATATTCAGCAAATGATAATTGCTTCGGCATCGAACTTGTGCAGTCAATGTAAGGCAGTATGTATATTTCTTAATATATATATATATATATATATATATATATATATTAAATAGCTCTGTTATTTAACATTGAGCACTGTTTTTTGACGCTATAGAGTACTTATGTTTATTCATATACGATCGCTAGGTTGTATACCTACCTATGTCTACTATACATACATATATATATATATATATATATATATATATATATATATATATATATATATATATATATTAGGTTGGTGCAAACATAATGTCGTTTTTGACGTTCAACTTAACGACAAAAAACGACATTTTTTGCACCAATCTATATATATATATATATATATATATATTTGGTTGGATAGATGTTAGCTCTATCTCTGATATTGAGCGCTTTCTAATAAGTACCGCATATAATATATAAATAATTATACATATATATATATTTATTTATATTTATATTCACTTTTCACATATACATATATATATATATATATATATATATATATATATATATATATATATATATATATATATATATATATATATATATGAAATCTAAAATATTACAACACTAACCTTTTTCACTACCGCAATTTCTACCAATGAAGGCTTCCTCAGACAGTGAAAAGGTCAACTGGATTTTTATAACTCTAGTTATACTCTTTTGGGGCTGGTAGGAAATTTAATGGAAGGAAAGTTTGTATGTTAACAAGCCGCCATGACTTCAGATCTTTCATTCAGCAAATTGTCTTATATTATATATATTTTTATATTTATTTATTTATTATATATATGTGAAGTAAATACAGCTTGTAAACATACAAAAAATATCATATATATTATATATTATTATTTATATATATACTCATATATATTCATATGATTATTTATTTATTTATATTTTATTTTTTTTACGTATTTATATATTTATATATTATTTCTATACATATTCACACACATATATATATATATATATATATATATATATATATATATATATATATATATAGATAACCCTTTATGAAGTCGTCAAAAAACAAACGTTACGGCAGTTTTTTTTTATATGTACAAATCCTTTCAAAAAAAAATAAAATAAAAAAATAAATAAATCTCCATAGACAAGCATACCAGACTAGGGTTAAAACATCTTCCGTTTCAAATTGAGACACACCCACCTTTCCCTGACTTGACATCCATGAAAGTAACTCTATACTGATACTTATTATTAACACCCAATACACGCCTACCCAATTTAAACAATTCGCCCTAGCTGTTACCATGGAAATTTTGATTTCAATTATTAAAAACGTAAATTTCAGAAATACGTTATTCCAAAAAAAATTTTGCTTGAAGATGGAACAGAGCTTACTTTAACTCAATTTAATTCAAATAATTATATTGAAGTTTTCGGCTCTTGTTTTGAAACATGAGACCTCTTATGTCGCGAGTTGGAATCATATTTTTAAATAAATAATTATATATATATATATATGTGTGTGTGTGTGTGTGTGTGTGTGTGTGTGTGTGTGTGTGTGTGTGTGTGTGTGTGTGTAAGAATGTGAATATGTAAATAAATAATATATAAATAAAGGCGTGCTGTATTTATGGGATGAAGTGCTCAATATCAGAGATAGAATAGAACGTATGTAAATGTAAAAGTGAAAATTGATGTCAACAGTCAGAGGCGACAGGCTATTTCATGCTAGACGCAATCGTCAGGCGGTCTAAAAAAGGTGTATATATATATATATATATATATATATATATATATATATATATATATATAAACGAATATATATAGATACATATATAAATATATATATATAGATATATAAATATTAAACGTATAAATATATACATTCATATATAAACGTATATATATAGAAATATATATATAAAAACCAACGAATATACATATGCACACGTATATATATATATATATATATAAACGTATAAACATATCTACGTATATAAACGTATATATATATGCATATGTATATACATTCAAATATGCATAAATTTGTGTGTGTGTGTGTTTGTGTGCAGATATCTAGAAAAATAGGAAAGAACATCTTAGGTAAATAATCCGGAGTTCTTTAGTATTTTTGTTTTTATTTTTTAAAAAACAGTTCTCCATACAGAAGTAGAGCTTAAATTATAATTAATTTTTTAAAAAATATAATTCCTTCGCTTTATCGCTTGAGGATGAAACAGGGCTTGATACTTTAATTTAATTAAAATTTTAATAATTATATTCAGGGTTTCGGCTCTCGTTTTGAAACATGAGAACTCTTATGTAGCGAAGGCATCATAATTTTTAAATAATTATATATATATATATATATATATATATATATATATATATATATATATATATATGTGTGTGTGTGTGTGTGTGTGTGTGTGTGTGTGTGTGTGTGTGTGTGTGTGTGTGTGAAAATAAGGTATATTTACGCTGTAAGTATACATCCAAGCAAGTTTAATTTAAAAGAGGCGACAAGTACTATTACAACTTATTGTATTTTTACAACTTTCGAATGAGATGTTGTGTATTTTCTCGAAGTAATGGATAAAGTGTCTGGAGTTTATAATTTGTTCAACTATTTTCGACTGCATCAGTCGCTTTCAAAACCCAATGGTGTGTCTGTGTGCAGATATCGACCGGCATATCACGAACGAGCAAAATACAACTATGAACATAAGACAAATGTTAGTGGATAATGCCAAAATACTCCGTACGAAACCAATGCAAGTAAAGACTAAAATCCCTCAGCTATTAGTAAGCAAAATAGATAGGTCACATTAAATAAAATATATTTCACCACAGCAGACTCTATTCTGAAGTGCATAGGATATATTTAATGTTCGCATATATATATATATATATATATATATATATATATATATATATATATATATATTTCACCTTTGGGAAGTGATGTCTGAGGATCCAGGGTACTTTAAAAGGTTTCTGGTGAAATAAACTATTACAATGCTTAATGCCTTAAAGTGGTCTGTTTTTCTTTAAATTATTAGCTCTGAATTTGCATTGAGCTCTCAGGATTTCATCCTCCTTGGGACTACTCATATGGATTACCAAGTTTTTCGTATCTCAAATTTATATATATATATATATATATATATGTGTGTGTGTGTGTGTGTGTGTGTGTGTGTGTGTGTTTAGGATCCAAATTCTCTTTTAGGCACGTCTGTTTGAACAATTTACAAATATTTTGCCTTCTTATTTTATGAAAATCCTTTCATATTCACGAATATGTTTACATATTGTTTCCATATATTACAATTAAATAAGCCCCCAAAACTTCGCTGTAACAGTGAGAATTGCTTTTATTTCCCAGGCACTTTCCATCTCTTTCTGAGATCATCATCACGGGTGCAATTGATAAGGTAAAAAACTATGTGTAGCTATCCATTACTGATCTTTTATTTTCTTTTACATTTAAATGCTATGGCTGACAGTTATGCTTGAGCATTCAATAGAATGTAAAAAGTTTTCCATTATAGAATTTTTTCTTTTATGCTCGAATGTCATGGTCGAGCGCGAATTAAAGCGTGAAAACGATCCTTTTTTTTCGGCATTTTAGAATATTATTCCAGTATTCGTAGCTGATTCTATTCAGTTTCGGCTTCAATATTTTAATAAAGATCGCAATCACTCCTCCTCACCAAATGATGTGTCATGTAAAACCAACATTATATATAAATCCAAATGTCCCTTGGCAGAATGAAAAACATATATATATATATATATATATATATATATATATATTGGATATACGACAACTACATTATCAAGACGTCTAACTCTGCACATGTCTGACCATTCGTTCATTGCGATTCATTTACACCAAAATTCTCGTCCACATTCAAAGTATAGAAAAATACTGATTGATAACACAACACTCCTAAACTAAGAAGATAACAAATTAAAAACTACAGATCCTCGAAGTAATCTTTATTAAAAAAAAATTAAGCTAACACTGAATATAATAGATAAATGGATTAAGGGACGTCTCATCGAATTCCAGATCATAGTTTCTGTTTTGGAAAGTTTTATCTTGAGTCCTATTTATTGGAATACTTGGTTTTGGTTTGTTTTAGGGAATATCAACAGCTTAGTGCGGTATTAGATGCCGACAAGATTTTTTATTGCTGTTAATATTTTTTCAAAAATGTATTGCTGGAAATATTTTTTTCAAAAATGTATTGCTGCTAAGATTTTTTTCCCTAAAAAAAATGTATTGCTGGTAATATTTTTTCCCTAAAAATGTATTGCTAGTAAAAGATTTTCAAAATGTTTTGCTGGAATTAAAACCTATTTTTATATTTTCATATTGTTTCGACCCCTTTTGGGAGGTTAACCAATTGCCCATAATTGGCACCCTGACAGGTGCTACCACCCCAAGTCAGGGTGGATCTGGGAACACCAATAATTAAGAGGTGGTTCTACGCGCCTCAAAACCTCCTGATTAAAGCCCTTACTATCGGTTGAAGTTTATCGTTTTACCCAGGACGCGGATGTACTTTATCGCCATACCCAGGATGATAGAAGATGTTGATTTTCTGTTCAAGATCATTCTTATCCCCCCCCACCAAATTCTGTAGACCATCTCATCACGCCTGTGTTTGTAAATGTGCAGGTCAGAAACTAGAAAGAGATTAAATAGACTGGAGCTCTCCTTCCTTCCTTGTCATAATCCGGATGAGGTTTGAAATGGTTTAGTATTGTTTTCCTGGCCAGATATGAAATATTCGGTAGACCGATACAGTTCATCAGTGGATTCGGAGCTTGGAAGGCTGTTGCTAATGGCGGAAAAGAGGAATTCTCTATTGATGTGGTCATATGCTGCTCTGAGGTAATCAAAGCAAGTATACGGTTTCCTGTTAGAGAAATAAGCAATTTCTTGGAGTTGTTTGATGACATATACCATCCTTTATCAGAAGGAAAACCAAACTGGTTTACGAAGAGCTGACTTTCATAAAAAGACGAGAGCCTATTTAATATAATTTTCATTAATACTTTTACCATGATGGATTCAACTGAGATAGCTTAGCATGTGTGAGGATCTTGAGGTTTACATTTCTATTTCTGTTTTCATAATGCGTGATAGACCACACTTTTTGTTAGTGGGGTGCATTTCTGATTTCAGACTTCTTTTTTAAATAAAAGAATTTATTGATTTCAGCGAGAAAATAATCAAAAGTACAATTTCAATGTCCAACGATGCTTTATTATTCCTAATATTTTTATTAGTTTTCTTAATTTCCTCATCACTAGGTTCGTTAATGTTTATGTCTGGAGATGTACTTTGTAATGATTGGGTTTAGAACGTTTCAACGTAACCCATTTGACGTCGCTGATTCGGTGTTCCCGATTCGGCGTCAGGAAAATAATTATACTATTCAGCACACCTGTTTAGGCGTTAGAATGTTTCAACGTCCCTGTCTTTGACTAGAGGCACCCCCACCAAAAGGATAAAAGCATTGAAAACATTCAGCTTTCAATATTTATTTATGTTTTTATTTATTTAAGGAATTAAGGATCGTATTAAAACACTAATGGAATAATGTAAATTTAAAACTTCACTTAAAATATTGTATTTCAAAAATACATATATAATCTCACTTTACATCGATCTTTCTGTTCACATCGGCAAAACTTTAATTCAGGATCCATCTTGCTCGTTGCGTCAAAAATAAAAAGGTATCCATCGTGTATCACTTTGTTTCGTCTACATTTTGATAAAATATTTGCTTCCATTTTGGAATAAAACTAAAAAACTATGAAGCTGCACTGAAGAAAATATAATATAAAAATACCTCCAACTACTTCTTTTCTTTAATATAAAAATACCTCCAACTACTCCTTTTCTTAAATATAAAAATGCCTCCAACTACTCCTTTTCTTTAATATAAAAATACCTCCAACTACTCCTTTTCTTAAATATAAAAATACCTCCAACTACTTCTTTTCTTAAATATAAAAATACCTCCAACTACTTCTTTTCTTAAATATAAAAAATACCTCCAAATATTCTTTTTTGTTAAATATAGAAATACCTCCAACTACTCCTTTTGTTAAATACAAAAATGCCTCCAACTATTCTTTTTCTTAATTTTAAAAATGCCTTCAACTACTCTTTTTCTTAAATTTAAAAATGCCCCTAACTACTGTTTTTCTTACATTTAAAAATGTCTCCAATTACTCTTTCATAAATTTAAAAATGCCTCAAACTACTTTTTTTCTTAAATTTAAAATGCCTCCAACTACTCTTTCTTTAAGAGAAAGAGTATTTGGAGGCATTTTAAATTGGACGAAGTACTAATTTGACTACTAAACGAGAGAAAGAGAGAGAGAGAGGGGGGAGCAAATTTGACTATAACGATGAAATAGTAATTTGACGCCTAATCGTCCTCTGCCGAAAAATTCCAATATCGAATCTAATATGCCGAAGGTCTACGCCGAATCTGAGACGCCAAATGGTCTACGCCGGAACGTCCTATTCCCGTAAAGACTGGATGAATATTGGTATGTGTTCTGTTTATGTGGGAATCTTATGCTGACTTTGGCCGGGGTTGATATGTGATTCAAAATGTTATTTCAGACCAGGATTTTTTTTCTCTGGTCGTTTTCATTGCATGATATTATCACAGTTTTCTGCTTTTCTCCACATTTTAACATATTGTCTCTGCTGTTTGGTTTCATTAATTTAATTTCCAATTTTCCGGAGATGCCGGTTTCTGAAAGGGTTAACTAGTTTTTTTTTTCTTTATTAATTGTTTGGTATTTTCCATTTTTATCCTCTTATGTTTGTTTCTTTCTAGTATTATCTTCCCATGGATGTATAATTTTCCTTCTAAGTTTTCTAGAAAGGTCATACGTGTTTCAGGTTTCTTTCTGTCTTTATTTAGATTTACTGGCATCAATTTTAACATAAAGTATCATATATTTATGAATAAAAAAAAATCGTCTTGGACAGCAGGTGAACCTAAGCTATCAGCATTCTTCTGTAGTAGTAGGAACGATAATTCTGCTAGATAAAATACATACTATCGTGGAAATGTCTTACCGTATCTGTCTTCCAGTTGTCTATGTTTTTTAAAACGAAGACCACAAGCCCATTGTTGGCGGTGGGGACTCAACTCTCAGTTCCTTGAAACTGAAAAGCATGGTGACATATGAAGCCAGCCTCTACAATCCACTATCTGACCATGAGAAGGGAAGTCGGCAATAATGAACGCTAGCTACCATGTGTATAAGAATTCTATGCCGCATCCGCTCTACTGGAAAAGCAAATTTGTTCTTTAGGATAGGACACTTCTCGCCTGTTGAACTCCCTCTCCATTTCTTGTTTTCCTGATAGCTATAATCTCCAACTATTCAAATGTAATGTCAATCGACGTCTCCAGATGCCCTGATCTATCCCCTAACCTTCTCTTCATCCTTTCCTCTATCACTCCTCTTTGCTCTAGCTCCAACTCTCTGTAACCCCTTGCGTGCTAGTGGCTTCCCGCCTTGCTTGGGGTTGAAGGCTTAAAAAAAGAAAAGAAAAAAGTGCTCAATAACAGAGAGCCTATTTAAATATAAAAGGGGACACTGTGGTCAACACCACGCGGCGACAGTTAATGTACACTTAATTTCCTCACCAATAGGTTTACTATTATTATTATATTATTATCTGCTATTTATGTTCTATTTCAGTGAACACCTAAAGTTTAGTATGGTCAGGACTAAAATGACACTCCGTGTTTTCGAGATCAGAAATTTTTTTTTTGGGGGGGGGAGGATTTTGATTATATGATATTGTCGTGGTTTTTCGATTCTCTCTATATTTTAACATTTTATTTATGCTTTTTATGGCCAGCGGTAACCGCAAGTTCTATGCTAACAGATTCTTCTTTGGCATTTCTCGATTGTGGAACGTTGTTCTTCTTGCTTCACAGTCATCTATCTTCTTCAAAAATTAAAAATGCAATATTAATCGTTATCTTCTCTATTCTTAATTCCTGTTCTTTTATTATAATTTCACTGTCTTTTTTTTTTCATATAAACTCTCACATTCAGTAACCATTTGCACTTTAGTGGCTTTATTGTCTTACTTAGAGTGAAATGATTAGATAGATAGAGAGTGAGAGAGAGGGAGAGAGAGATGAAAATAAGTGATAGATAGATAGATAGATAGATAGATAGATAGATAGATAGATAGATAGATAGATAGATGAAAATAAGTGATAGGTGAAAATAAGTGATAGATAGATAGATAGATAGATGAAAATAAATGATAGATAAAAATAAGTGATAGATAGATGAAAATAAGTGATAGATGAAAATAAGTGATAGATAGATGAAAATGAGTGATAGATAGATAAATAGATAGATAGAGAGATGAAAATAAGTGATAGACGAAAATAAGTGATAGATACATAAATAGATATAGATGAAAATACGTGATAGTTGAAAATAAGTGATAGATAGATAGATAGATAGATAGATAGATAGATAGATAAATGAAAATAAGTGATAGATAGATAGATAGATAAATGAAAATAAGTGATAGATAGATAGATAGATAGATAGATAGATAGATAGATAGATAGATAGATAGATAGATAGATCAAAATAAGTGATGGATGAAAATAGGTGATAGATAGATAGATAGATAGATAGATAGATAGATCAAAATAAGTGATGGATGAAAATAGGTGATAGATAGATAGATAGATAGATAGATAGATAGATAGATAGATAGATAGATGAAAATAAGTGATAGATAGACAGAAAGATAGATAACACATGCAGAAAATACAATCTATGAAATTTTAAAATTTCCTCAAATATTGGTTCCATTTTTTTAGTTCAAATGATTAAAAAAAAAAAAATTCTCAGTCAAGACAAAAAGTTCCTTGATTCCACACATACGAATGCAATTACCAAATTATTGCCGTCATCTTGCCGATTCATATAATACAAAGAATAAAAGATGTTTGTGTTTATATTCCCGTATATTTCAATGTTCAAAACTAAAAAAAAAAACAGAAAGAAAAAAAAAGAAAAGAAATATTCCGTTATGACTGATGCCTATTGAAGGGAGGGTCAAACCGTAACAGAACGATGTTTGTTTC
Organism: Acanthosepion pharaonis; assembly: GCA_903632075.3. Classification (NCBI taxonomy): domain Eukaryota; kingdom Metazoa; phylum Mollusca; class Cephalopoda; order Sepiida; family Sepiidae; genus Acanthosepion; species Acanthosepion pharaonis. The sequence continues at coordinate 39,869 of CAHIKZ030003432.1, forward strand.
ATTATTAACCATTTCTAGAATCAAAGGTTTCTTCTGTCTCTTTATCTCCTTCCCAAGTTCATTTTATGACATAACATGAAACTGACACGTGTAAGCCGCATGATAAAGTAATCGTATATTGCATACAAAAGGCGTCGTATGTTATTAGGCTGCCACAACTGTCTCGGTTTACTAAACCATATATACACCGGTTGCGATGGATAAATTGTCGTCTAAATGAAACAAAAAATGAAAACAACACTGACATCTCATTCTAACAGATATATTTACCAAAATGGCACAAAAATACCTGTAAATACTAAAGAATAAATGTATTCAATAAAATCGCCATTGACTTCAGCCACGTCCTCCAGACGACTTCGGAATCTCTTGCAGATCTTCTGCATGGTCTCCTTGTTTAAGTTGGTGACTGCTGCCATAATCCTTGCCTTCAGTTCATCTTTGGTGTTACAAGGAGTTTTGTTGGTCTCTCGCTCAATTGTGCCCCACGCATGATAATCAAAAGGGGTTGCAGTCTGGAGAGTTAAGTGGCCAGATGTAAGGGGTTATGTTGTCTCAGAAATTGTCTGACGGCCATGACTGGATTCTCCTGCTTGTGTGACATGGTTCACAGTCCTGTTGCAAGACATAGGGTCCTCCAGAAACCACCCTCTTGACCCTGGGCAGCACTAACTCCTCAAAGCACTTGGTGTACGCCGCCGTGTTGAGTCTGAGGCCCCGGGTGAAGATGAATGGAAGCATAACCTCGCCATCACTAGTGTTCACTCCAAACACCATAGTAATCACGATTAGACTTTCCAACTCTTTCCGAATCCTCTGCACTGTCCTCAGATTGACATAATAACACACGGCGTGAATGCCAAGCAATATAGCCTTCCGTTTCTAAATTTCTGGCGGAGTCAATTGCGTCATGTTTTTTTGTTTTTTTCTCACAGATGGTAGTCAACTGACCCTACTATACAGTGCATTCGACAAAATAAAAAAACAACGCGCATGCGCAAAATTAAAAAACATAAAATGGAAAAAAATTAACCATTGCACCTTGTATACATGTCTTTTTACATACACATATATTCTAGTTCTCTAATTATCTTCTTGATATTAAATGAAATCGTTGTGGTGGTGATTTTTTGAAACACCCATGAATACGGCCTGTTATAATTATTTTAAACCGTTGTGGTTACAATGTTTCGTTCATGGGTGTTTATCTGTAGATAGATAGATAGATAGATAGATAGATAGATAGATAGATAGATAGATAGATAGATAGATAGATAACAGGCTTAGATAGATAGATAATTAACAGGCTTAGATAGAGAGATAATAACTGGCTCAGATAGATAGATAGATAGATAGATAGATAGATAGATAGATAGACATTAACAGGCTTAGATAGAAACACATGAAGATAGATAGATAGATAGATAGATAGATAATTAAAAGGCTTAGATAGATATTAACTGCCTCAGATAGATAGATAGATAGATAGATAGATAGATAGATAGATAGATAGATAGATAGATAGATAGATAGATAATTAAAAGGCTTAGATAGATATTAACTGCCTCAGATAGATAGATAGATAGATAGATAGATAGATAGATAGATAGATAGATAGATAGATAGATAGATTTCTTTGGCCAAATTACGATCGTTCTATATTCGCTTGGCGGCATTTTGTGTGGTTAGTTTTAACAAATTTAATTTTTTTTATATATTTTGATTTTAATATGAGTCCAGTACGGTCATATTTTTCTAATTTGACTAAATGGAAGTCATGTTTATTGAATCAAAATTTGAAGACGGTATATAATAAATATTTCAACATACACTTCATAAGTATGTGTGTCTACTTCATCTGTAATCTGTAACATTTGATACATATATATATATATATATATATATATATATATATATATATATATATATATATATATATATATATATATATATATATATATGTGTGTGTGTGTGGTGTGTGTGTGTGTGTGTAGAAGAGAATATATAATTTTATAATCCGGGATTTTACGATTTTGCGATGAACAGACAGTCTGTTTGATGATAGCAAAAGCATGATACCCATGGTTACAAACTCATATCCATACAACTGAATATGTTAGCTCTGCAATAGGTATCTCTACGAAATCGCTAAAAAAAAGCATAGTCTGATGAAAAGACACCAAAGTTTATGAAAACAAAATTTTATCGTCAAAATGCTTATGTTTTTTTATGAAGAGGATAGACCATTTTTTTTGAATTATTTTTAAAATTTTTCCATCTTTTAGAATATTCTAAATTTTGATTTAAAAACCTTGTTTCTCTTTGTCGCAACAAGGGGTAGTAAATAACATAGATAATTTTTTAGCGCGTTTTTTTTTGTATTACACACATTAATTTGGAAAATCTTGCAAAAATAAAAATAATTGTCAGATATTAATGAAACTTTCAGAAACTATTCACAGATGATCGAAATTATTATAAATATGTTTCTTTTTATCAAAGTCATGGCCTGAAATATTTTTTATATATCTATTAACACCCCCATAACTAATTTTATGAAAAACTCTAGAAATTCGATACCATCGGGTTTAGTGATCACAATAGTTAAAAGCACAAGGCTTTGAAGAATGCA
>CAHIKZ030003432.1:57500-72500 GCA_903632075.3 Acanthosepion pharaonis
TTTATCCACACTGTGCCATGTGTGCTCGAGGAAGAAGGCCGGAGTGTACAACATGGCACAGTGGATAAAGGCGTTAGTAAAATCCAGTGACAGGACCCAAATAGTGTGAGATCAATACCTGGTTAATATAGAAATATAGATAGATAGATAGATAGATAGATAGATAAACCTAGTGAGCCAGACAAACCTACCCAAACCTGACGATTCGCTTAGGTGAAAACTAGGTAGGTTTGTCTGGCTCACTAGGTTTATCTAGGTCTGCTCTACGGTTGTATTGAGATCTTTTGTTAGTTGTTTACTCGTGTCGGGTTTTTTTTCTTTGGTCTTCAAATCTGTATCTGTGCGGTTTTTTTCGAAAGACTTTCATGTTTCTAGCTCTTTCTTTTTTTAAAACCTTTTTTTCCTTCGAGATTGATTTGATTATTGGCAAATCAAAAATTCCAAGTTTTTTTATAGAAACTATATATATATACCTATATATATATATATATATATATATATATATATATATATATATATATATATATATATATATATTGTTAAATATAACATAAAACGAATGTCTACTATGTTTGATCATGAGCTGTTCTAAGCTTCTTATAGTTGCTTTAATTACTGGTAAAATTAAAGACATAAGCTGTCCAACGTTTGGATAATTTTTTTTATTTGATCTTATTTGTTCTTTGATCTAAGCTTTCGGCCCACATGAGCCATCTTCAGAATGGTTCTATGGAGATTTACACAAATATATTCACCATCAAAGATGATATTCTGTTAGGTTGACATAGAAGATGTGCGTGATATGCAAAGATAATGGTCGTGGAATAGCAGATGCAAATCCTAAAATTCATGATATGGTTCTATGACGTCATACCACGTGTGATGTCGAAATATTAACAATAAAAACATATGTCTACATGGAATGTAATGTGTTGTGACTAGTTTGAGATGTAATTTTGTTGGGGGTGGGTTGCTTTGTTTTAATGTAGATAGTCTCCAATATCTAAAGGTTCATTTTACTATGTGTATATGTGAGTATTAGGCATTCGTTGTCTGTTATATTTAACAATCTATATCTGAATAATAATCTTCTGCCCCAATACACAATATATAATTTTTTTGAACAATAAAAAATATTGAAAAATTAAATTTTTCAGACACACTGGGTTGTATTTTAATATTTTTTGTTTTATTATTTCAATTAGGTTCCTTGACTAGTTTCGGCCAACATGGCCATAATCAGTAGAAAAAAATTTTCTGCTTGTTAGTAGCAGTGAACTACAGGAATGAATGACTTTCTGAAGAAAATGAACTTTATCTGTAGTTTTCATTTGGTTTTATCGTTAATTTTCGTCAGTCCTTGTGTTGGTCAAATGGCATCTTTTAAGTTGTTTTTTAAGATAGAAGCTGGATAGATTTATGCGACTTTAAATTTCCTTGGTCATTTTGACAGTTGTATTGGTTTCCGGGAAGGGGATGTGTTTGTATTAAGTGTATGTTATCCTTTAGTTCTTCGGGAGTGTGTATGATATGTGTACATGTATGTATTACTGTTAGTGTGTCTATAAGTGTTAGACCTCAACATCTCCGCACATATGTCTGTCTTGTGTGGAAGAGAAATTTGGGGATGGTTTGATTTATGGGGTCAAATATATATATATATATATATATATATATTAATTCTATCTATGTTGTTAAATTTGGGAATAGTCCCGTCTGAGTGGAGTGTTTTTAGGCGCAAAATCCATTTGTCTTCATGTTCCTCTAGTATTTTTCTAAGTTTATCTTTTCTGTCTATTTCTATTTTTTCAATTGTAGTGAATTCGCCATGGATTTTAAAATCGTGTTTTTCTAGGCGGAAATGTTCTACAGGTAATAATCTTTCGTGGGGCACCGACTTAATTCAGTTACGATAATTAATTCTGTAGTGAAAAGGCTATTCAGATTTTCCAACATATTGTTTCTGGCATAGTGTGCATTCTAATAAGTAAATTATGTTATAATTTCTACAGTAAGAGTTGTGGTAGATTTTGAAAGTAGATTTAGTGACTGAGCTGCTAAACGAATTGGTGTGTCTAATTTGGTTACAGCATAAGCTCCTTTTGTTATTACATGGTTGGGAAAATCCTGTTGTGTTTTTTTTTTTTATTTTTGATCTATTACAGATTACATTGTCCTCTGAAATGTGGTTACTACCTATAATTTCCTTAAGGTTCTTAGGTCTGCGATATGCTAGAAGGCCAGGCTCCTCAAACAAAGTTTTTCGGTCTAGTTTTAGATGTAGTATTTCCCAGTGACTTTTGATTATCTGGGATAGTGGAGAAAGAGTTGAGTTGAAAATGGTTACTAAAGGAATGCGTATGGATTTATGTACATTAGGATGTCTTCTTTAGGTGTGGAAATTGTTTTATTTATTTGTTCCCTGGTTGTGGGCTGCTTCTGTTTTATTTATATATATATATATATATATATATATATATATAGGGCATGTGACCCGAGGGTTTAGTAGCTTCACATTCAGTCTCGAATCTCACCATGGTCGATTTGCCAGAAAGGATATTTTGAAGTTACCAGTCTGGTGAGGCGATCCCAGCGTTCAGCAACATTGAAAAATGCTTGAAAACTATTCCAGGCATATACCCAAGCCTTGTGAATAAAATAACGCCAACAGGAGTTTTCAGAGGTCGGCCATGGTTTTGTAGGCGCAAAGTCACAGAGCGTCTTATCTCCACAGATTCGCGATAGCTCAAATTAAATTTGTTTAAGATGAAAAACCTTTCTTGTAGTTTTTTTTTTTTTTATTTTAGTTTTAAATTCAAGTTAATGGATTAAATTAAATTAAATATACCAAATAAGAAAAAAAAAATACTTTGCTATATTTCAAATCTAATTTACATTAAGTGGAAGGAGTTTTCGTTTTGAAATTGCTGAATATATTTTGCTCCATTAGAAACGTCTGTCATCAAAATGTAATTCTCTTTATTAAAGAAAATAAAAATTCGAAATATAAAATTTACTTGAAACATTATTTGAGGAATATTAGCTGAGTTAAAATATAATTAATCTGATTTGACACAAATATTATTTACATTAATTTTAAAATATCATAGAAATGCATTTTTTTTTTAACCCGGCGGACCTGTTTATTTAAGTTGTTGTCAGCTTTACAGCTTGATGACTGTTGAAAATCTGTGCAGTTACCTTAGCAAAACTCTTGCGAAAAAGAAATGATTGAAATAGAGTTAAAATTCTCGTATGTCCTCGAAGATAGATATATAAAATGCTAAAATAGTTAGCCAAAGGTGATAGTAGATGTATTTTTCTTTCTTCCTTACGGCCGTGCTCCTTCTTTTCGAAGTTGCCTGGACGTGGTACCGAAACTGGTAATAAGATTCCTAATTCTTTATTTTCTATCGTTTCTTCTACAAGGAGAATTACTTGTAAGAAACATATAGTGTTTTTTCTTTCTGTTACAATTTGACACAAAAGATCGCCACCGCCCGATTACGCCAGTAACAAGTAAAAATTCGTTATCATTTCTTTCTTTCTGCGCTGTTTCGATTCAAATGCTAACAGCTATCATTCTGTTTTTTTTTACCTTCCCTTTCACCAAACACTCGAACTTGAAATCCCGACATAAGAGATAGATGTTTATCTAATTTTGTTCTACTGTGGATTTATCTGTCAAAACATAATTGAAGAATATAACGTGAGCGCCTTTTTATATAATTTTTTACTATTCATTAATTATTATGAATTAAGTATTCTCCGTAATCGAATACAGTGTAACCCGGATATAAGAGAGTTGTCGGGACCGGAGAAGAAGTCTCTTATATCCGGGTTTCTTTTATATCCGGTTTCTCTTATATCCGGGTTTGGTCTATTTTGTTTAGGTAAGTATGGGAACACTTTGGGACCAGAGAAAAACTCTCTTATAAGCGGGTTTCTCTTATATCCGGGTCTCTTATATCCGGGTTACACTGTATTTTATTGAATTTTGGATTTTTGGCCTTAAATTTACTATAGTTTTCGCTATTTTTCTGATAATGTCATGTGTGGATATCCGTATCTAGAAAAATCGTTACGTTTATACACATCCAAAAACAATTAACATTCTTTTTTTAAAATACTGGGTGACCTCAGATTGTAATAAATTTTACATACTTTGGCTTTAAATTTACTATAGTTTTCGCCATTTTTCTGATAATGTCAGGTATGGAAGCCCGTATCTACAAAAATCGTTACGTTTACACTCATACAAAAACAATTAAAATTCTTTTTAAAATACTGGGTGACCTGAAATTGTAATAAGCTTTTCAACTAAATTATAATTTGCACCATTAAAACAGAATTTGAAACATTTAAAAACATTTTTAAATTATTCTAATTGAATCTAATAAAAATTTTAAAACTGAAAACAAATCTTTTAAAAATTTATTATACATCGAAAACATTTTTTCTTAAGACAATATTGTCATTAATATATATTATTCATAAAAGCAATTAAAATGTTTAACAATTTAATAATATCTTAGTTTTATTACGTTTTTTTTTAATTTTTTATTTTACGATTCAGAACAGATTTATACTGGCATAGGGTTCGACTTTACAAAGAAATTAATGATTTAAATTCTGCATATTTCGTCTTTTAATCAATATAATCACTAAAAATTTTCTCCTTGTGTTTCTCTCATTTTCTTAACATTAAGTAACTTGGGTGTAATACATATCGGGGTATATATATATATATATATATATATATATATATATATATCCCAAGATTTTCTAAAAAAAAAATCACATTTCTAAAATAATTTCATTCATTTGTGAATAAGTCTGGAAAATTTCATTAAAATCTGACAATTACAATTATTTGATATTTTCAAGAATTTTTAAAATAAATATGTCTTTCACTGCAAAAAAGACGCTAAAATTTGCTATTAGCATTTAAAGTGAAATTCTGCGCAGAAAGAAAGACATGATAACGAATTCTAACTTGTAATTCGCGTAATCTCGCGGTGGCAATATTTGGCTGACGCAAGAAAACAAGATATTAACCAAAATTTCGAATGTTGTAAAAAACATTAAGAAGACTCATTGTACAATCAAAAATATTTTGATCTTTCCTCTTAATGATAACAAAGATTTTGAAGATAAAAATGAGTTTGCATCAGGTTTGCGGCTTTTTTTCTTCATAACTTTTTTTGATTAATGAATTAATATATATATATATATATATATATATATATATATATATATATAAAGAAATATAGTCTTAAGGTGTGCTATATTTATGGGATAAAGTGCTCAATATCAGAGATAGAGCGTGTGTAAATATAAATTTATGATATAAACAAATTTTTACTACGTTAATAAATAAATAAACAAATAAGAAACAAAAAAAATAAATAAATAAATAAATAAATAAAATAAAATAAAAAATAAATAAAAACGAGCAATATAACTTGACCCAAATAAATGAACAAAGCGACTTCGGTAAAAATAACCGCCATAATAGAATACCCACAATGCACCACTAACCCGTATATATATAAATAGCCGAGAAAAAACAGCACACGTGGCCTGACGATTGAGAATAAAGCATGAAACAGACTGTCGCCTCTAAGTGTTGACTTCTATGTTAAACTTTTATATTTACAAACGCTCTATCTCTGATATTGAGCACTTTATCCCATAAATATAGCACACCTTAAGACTATATTTCTTTATATTCAGCTCCTGGTAAAAGTAGAGCACTCTCGCTACATTTATAACACAGTATGGACATGGAAAAATTTAACCTCGACTACTCCTGTAAAAACATGGCCATCCATCCCCTACTATATATAAACTAAAATTAATTGAAAAAATAGAAAGTTTCTAAAAGAATGAGATGGAAAGTCCACTTTTAAATCAGGACCTTCACAATAACACACATTTAAGAAGGAAAAATTTTCAAAACAAAAAAATGCCCCCCACAACAAAAAAAATTAGACGATTTCGAGAAAGACTTAACTGACCTAGTTAGAAACATAAAATTCCATAAAAAAACAAGATGCATTCAAAAAAAAAATAAAAGCAGATATAACTAAAATAAACAATTCAGCAAGTGTATTTATATCGCTGCTGACAAAACGAGAAATTTATACAAACTAAGCCCTCCTACACACAATAAATTACTCCAAGAACAACATAAGAAAAACATACAAAAAAAAGGCACCCCAAACAACAGAACACGATATCAATATAGGAAGCTAAAACAATCGCCCAAAAATTAGACCCTAGATGACCGAATAAATTGTATTAAAAGGCACGAGCCTTTATCACACTAAAAGACCATAAAGAAAAATTTCAAAACTAATCCTGCATGCAGACTCATAAACCCAGCCAAAAAGCAAACTAGGTAAAATATATAAAAACAATACTAGAAAGAATTAATTCTGAACTTAGGAAGAAATTGTTAAACCAGTGGAAAAATACAAAACAACTATTGACTGGTTCCACAACATAAATAACAAACAAAATTGCCAATTCCTACAATTAGACATAAAAGAATTTTACCCATCTATAACAGAACGTATGCTAGATAAGGCCATCGACTTAGCTCAGGAACAAATAATAATAAAACCAAGCGAAATCAACATCATTAAGCACTCCCGTAAATCATTATTATTCCACAATGAAGAAGCATGGATAAAGAAAGATGGGATATTTGACACTACAATGGGAAGCTTTGACGGTGCAGAGGCATGCGAAATCATAGGCATTTACTTACTACACGAACTGAGCAAAATAATAGATAAAAATGACACAGGACTCTACAGGGACGACGGCCTCATAATCTTAAGAAACTGTAACAAACAAAACACAGACAAAACTAGAAAAGCAATAATAAAGATTTTTCAAAAAAAATAACGGATTCGACATAGATATAAAAACTAATTAAACGAAATAGATTTCTAGATGTGACCTTCAATAAAGAGAAGGCACATATAAACCATACAGAAAAACCTAACGATAAACCACTCTACATACACACATCTTCCAACCATCCGCCTTCTATAATCAAACAGATACCAAAATCGATTAACCGCAGGCTCTCCGACAATTCCTCCAATGAATCCCTATTTAACAAAGCTAAAAAGACTATGAAAACGGCCCTGAAAAGATAGCGGATTCCCAGCAATACTCACATACTCACCACAGAATACAAAAAAGACCAACAGGAGATAAATATCATATGGTTCAACCCACCGTACAGCAAGAACGTAAAAACAAACGTAGGAAAAATATTCTTCAAACTCTTACACAAACACTTCCCAGAATCAAGCACCTTACACAAGATATTCAACAAAATACAGTAAAAATCAGCTTAGCTGCACCGAGAGCATGGAACAAATAAAAAAAAAGCACAATAGGAAAATTATCAACAAACCACACGAACAAATTAAACCCACGTGCAACTGCAGAATAAAGAACGAATGTCCCTTAAACGGAAATTGTCTACAAAACAACGTAATATACCAAGCCACGATAAAATCACCAGATAACGAAGAAAAAGTATACATAGGAGTAACTGAAGGACCCTGGAAGCAAAAGAAATTATATACACAAAACATCGTTCACAAATAGTAAATATGCGAACAGTACTATGCTTTCTAAGTATATCTCATGAAATAAAAAACAAAACGCACATCACACCAAAATATCTTGGAAGATAAGGAAAAAGTCATCAGCCTACAACAACCAATCAAAAAACTTGCAAACTTTGCTTGGAGGAAAAAATAGCTATCATTATTTTCCCGACCAAAATAAATTATTAAATAAAAGATCCGAGCTCATCTCAAAATGCAGGCATGAAAATAAATTTTTACTACGTAACCTAAAAAAATGAAAAACGGAAAAAATAAAATAAAAACAAATAAATAATAATAATAAATAAAAAAAAAAATAAATAAATAAATAAAATAAATAAATAAGTACTATGTTGCTTAAAAACCGAAAAACAAAAAAGAAAATATAAAATAAATTGACCTAAATTCATCCAAGTAAATAAATAGGCAAACCAATCCCAAATTAAAAAACTGTTCCCGCCAAAAAAATAATAGTTAGAATGAACTACAACAACCAACCCCAAAATTGAACAAATAGCTTTAATTAAATTCTCAAACCAAAACAAAACTGTTAAATACGTGATATAAACAAATTTTTACTACGTTAATAAATAAATAAATAAAATAAGAAACAAAAAAAAAATAAATAAATAAATAAAATAAAATAAAAAAATAAATAAAAACGAGCAATATAACTTGACCCAAATAAATGAACAAAGCGACTTCCGGTAAAAATAACCGCCATAATAGAATACCCACAATGCACCACTAACCCGTATATATAAATAGCCGAGAAAAATAACAGCACACGTGGCCTGACGATTGCATATAGCATGAAACAGACTGTCGCCTCTAAGTGTTGACTTCTATGTTCACTTTTATATTTATACATATATATATATACATATATATATATATATCCCATATATATTGCACACCTGAATTCTATATTTCTTTATATAGGTATTTGCGGTGAAAACAGTGTAGGTTGGTGTATAAATATATTTATTTTTTTTGGTTTTGGAAAAATATGTGTGGGGTGTATGTATGGGGTGTGTATGTATATATATATATGTGAGTGTGTGTGTATATATATATATTATGTGGGAAGGTAAAAGTAGATTATAAGAGAAAAGGTTAATAATTGTTGCTGTATATGTGTATGTGTGTGCCTATATATGTATGTGTGTATGGGTGTGTGTATGTGTATGTATTTGTGTGTGTATGTGTGTATATGTATGTATGTATGTATGTAAATGTATATATATGTTTGTATATATATATGTATATATATATATATGTATGTGTGTGTATGTGGTTGGATATATATATATATATATATATATATATATATATATATATATATGTATGTATGTGTATATTCACCATGTGTGTGTATGTGTATATGTATGAGTATGTACATGTATATGTATGATAAAATCACGGCAGTATAATGGTTGGCCAGCATGGTTTGTTAGATTAGGTGCGACTGAGGAATGAGTTCGTTCCTCACTAGGTACCCTTAATTTCGGCTTTGTGCTACGATATATTTAATATATATATATATATGTGTATGTGTATGTGTATGTATGTGTATATATATATGTATGCGTGTGTGCATATATATATATATTTATATCTGTATGTCTATTTTATTTGTATATGTATTTATATTTAAGTATATTTCTGTTTGTATGAATGTGTTTATATATTTGTATGTTAGACTATATGTATATTGCTGTGTGTTGGTGTTTGAAGGTATATTTATGTATCTATATGTTAGTTCGTTTAGATATGTATTTGGTCGAATGTTGTTGTATTTTTTATGTATGCATGTATATATGGGTAGTTGTTATTGTAGATAGATATATTTATTTATATATATATGTTTATTTGTAGATATGTATGTATGTGTGTATATATATTTATGTATGTTTGTGTATGTATATATATATGTGTGTATGTGCACCTATTATGTAATAGTTTGTTTATGTGTATGTGTGGGTATGGAAACTTTGGTATATCATGATTTGTTTTTTTTTTTTTATATATCTCTAGTATGTGTGCATAAAAGTCTATGTATATATTTATGTGTATTTAGGTTTATATGTATATGTGTGCATGTGTACTGTTATCATAGATATGTATATGTACGTATATGTTTATGTTTATATATTTATTTGTATGTATTTCTGTATGTATATGTATGTATGAGTATATATTTATGTGTGTTAATTTGTTTTTTTGCCGTGTATATATATATATATATGTATATATTTGTGGATTTCTTTATCCTGTTTTTTCTTTGCCAAATATATAATGAAACTATTATCAACTTATATGATTAATAATATATATATTTTATTGATATTTATGGTTTTAGAATTTTCGTTTTAATATATTAAATAATATTATTTTAAACATTTTATCTTTGTATATTTGCTCCCTTAAGTTATAATTCAATAAGTGGTTAGCATTTATTTAAGTCTGAAATATTTACTGGTTGTGATTTCTCAATGTCTATGCCATTGTCTGTGGATGTATGTGTGTATATATCGGTGTCTATGTGTATGTAGAGTGTATTCACATTTATCTGTGTGTGTATAAGTGTTAGTTTCCACGTCTCCTTTTTTCATAAAGGGCTGTAGAGATGTTCATTTATTCCCCCCACCTCTCCCTTTTTTTTTTTTTTTTGTGTGTGTATGTTTGTGTGTGTGTGTGTGTGTGTATCTAATTATGTCTGGATGCTTATGTATTATAATCTGATTGTGTTTTTTTTGTGTCACGCGTGAGTTTAAGACCATATTCACAAACTTTTAAAATAAAAACGGAAAAGAAAGGGAAAAGAGAAAAATATATATACATGTATTATCAAATGACCGGATGTATTATAGCGTCTTGTCTTGTCGAACGTAATTTCAATGAAGAAATGAATTGAATAAACACATATATATTTTTTCTTTTCTCAATAATTTTGTAGGTTTTAAACTTAATAGTGATTAAATTTGGATTTTAAAAATTGCCAGTTTTTAATTTTAATATTAAATTTTATCATGTAAATTTATAATTATTAGTTAGTAATTGAAAAAGGAAAACACTGCTATAATAATAAAGTTCTGTTTATATTCTGCTTGAGAGGAACATTCCCGAGAGGAATTTCATGTCAGACGCCGTTTTACCAGGTTATCGCTCAGCCACTAATTGAAAAAGGAAAACACTGTTGTAATAATAAAGTACTGTTTATATTCTGCTTGAGAGGAACATTCCCGAGAGGAATTTCATGTCAGACGCCGTTTTACCAGGTTATCGCTCAGCCACTAATTGAAAAAGGAAAACACTGCTATAATAATAAAGTTCTGTTTATATTCTGCTTGAGAGGAACATTCCCGAGGGGAATTTCATGTCAGACGCCGTTTTACCAGGTTATCGCTCAGCCACTAATTGAAAAAGGAAAACACTGCTATAATAATAAAGTTCTGTTTATATTCTGCTTGAGAGGAACATTCCCGAGGGGAATACAGGTGTTTTAGTACAATGTGTGTGGCATAGAGAGTCTTAGCGGTGAAGGTTAGTGCTGGTGAAACTAAGAAGTGTAGTTATGAGCTATTGTTTCAGCAGCAGGTCAGAGTGAGCTATTCAGCCCTGGTTGATAAACCGTTCTAGATGATGGATATGTTTGAATTTGAAAGCAGTGGGAATGGGGATGATAACCTCAGCAGTTTTGCATTTAAACAGTGCGACTTTTGATAAAAAAGAAAACCGTTTGATCTTAATGCACATTGATCAACAGAGCATTCTCCTCGTAGATGTGAGAAAGGTAAGAACAACAGTAGCATTTCGGGCTTCCAAAGTGCCCCCGATTAGGCTCCGTTCAGTTTATAGTTATCTTGGTATATAAACACAGATTACCAATGATGTACTTACATGGATAAATATAACTTTACCTATCTTCTTATGTAAATAGAGATAAACACTGTTTACAAATATATATAAACAGCCAATTCAACTCGCACTGTCTTCATGTGAGGAAAAAGAATACTCCCCCATCTCTTTCTCTATCTATCTATCTATCTATCTATCTATCTTTCTCTTTCTCTTTCTCTTTCTTTCTCTTCCTTTCTTTTTCACACGCTCACACATAAACGCCCCTGACCTAGAGGAGACGCATCGTCATCCCATGTGATAAAGTAGTGAGTTGGTCTCGCTACTCATAACCTGCAGGTTGAATACCCCATATCTGGGATCCTCGGATGGCCTAAATACAGTAAACATCTTTCTTTTTTTGATGTTTTTAGAGATGCTATCGAAACTTTAGTTTTATAGTTCAAATCTCGCAAGCTGTTTTCTTTTTTGGGAGGGGGTGTTAGTGGAAGTTTTTTTTTCATCAAAATCAGGTTATTTCAGTAATATTTGTTTGTGTCATGTATAATTAGTTCTTCTGGCAATAGATTTTTAAGACTTCTATATTCCTAGTCTTGCAAAATTATACTGCAAAATATTGCGGATGTATGTACATTGGTGTTTGAGTTGGGGAAAAAAAGTTGTTCCTGTAATTTTTATCCCACTACAAAAGTGACGGTCTTGCATATGAGTCTGGGTAATAAAATACAAAGAAACAACAAAAACCATTACTTCTTCGTTTCCTTTTTATCTTTTCTTCATTACCCCCTATACACAGTGTGGCACCATGCATAATTAGAAAACTGAAAAGAGATATTCATAAATATATGATTTGTTTTTTTTCGGTTTGTCAACCATTTGATAATTATTTAAGGCTGAAAAATATTTCGGGATTAAGAATAATTCTTTCTTTACATTCAGGCGATCTGGGAGAAAGAAAGAAAAGAAGAAGAAAAGGAAGGAAAGAAAAAAGAAAAATATAATACGAAAACCCGGTCATAAGCACACACGCTCAGCTGACACATATCAGATGTCAAAAATATCAGGTCAAGCACCTGACCTACTTCGGTGTCCACGAAAAATGGAGGTTTGTTATCAATTGGTTGGAGAAACGAATTTTAGGGACAATGAAAAAAAATATTGATAAGTAACAAATGAAAAGGGTGTCATTGAGATGATAGTAAAAGTCTAAGGGGATGGGGAAGTGTATCTAAGGATATGAAAACAAAGCATTAATACGAAAAAGCCAGACAATATCTAGAGTTGGAAAAAGAGCCACCAGGGGTGATGTCGCTTTTTGAGATAATACAGATTTTTATTATCGGCCAGAGGAGAATGAAATATTTTGTTGCGTTCAGAGAACGCCGACAGGTCTAAGAAATTCTTTTCTTAGATCGTATCAATTAGGGCGATAGGCTGTTTGACAGATACCGCGTGTAAAAGAAACCAGGATCGTCATTTTCGGTCACATACGAAAAGGGCAGTTTAAGTTTTGTTTCTTTAAGCAAGGTGTTTCTTCCCCAGAACAAAGCCACGGATTGTCCACGCCTGATTAAAAGACGTCACGAAGGAAGGAGGAAAGATACCGACCAGAGTCTCATTGGCCGAAGGCGGCCACATGATACATGAGGGAGGAGGAGAGACACCTGACCAGGACCCCATTGGCCGAGAGCGGTCACATGATGTGCGAGGGGAGGAGGAAAGATGCCCGACCAGGACCCCATTGGTCGAGAGCGGTCACCTGACATACGAAGGACCAAAGGGAAGCGGGTATACGCCCCCCAAGAGGCACAGTAAGGAAGTAGGAGTGAAAGTGAGTTGTTGAGGGTGGAAAAATCCCTAATCAGAAATAATACGTCTTTAGAATTATCAAGAAAACCCTGGCGCTGACAGACCCACCCCAGTTTTTGACTGCGTAATCTCCAGCAGGACCCCAACCGACAGAGTTGGAGTTGCAGCTCGGACAGGCAGAGAGTTTGCGGCGCGGGCTGCGGGCCTGGTTCATTCGCCCCTTTGCGGGCAAGAAAGGCCGGTCCGTTTGGCCTAAGAAGAGAAATTCGTCCAACCCAAGCCGAAGAGAATAAGCTCGTCCAACCGAAGCCGAAGAGAAGAAACCAATTCGCACACTGACGGCGGTGATGAGTGAACAGTAATTCAGACTCCGAAGAGAAGAAGTTAATTCGCGCACTGACGGCAGAGATGAGTGAACAATAATTCAGACTCTGAAGAGAGAGTTAGTTACAGCCACGGACGGCGAGAGAAATCAGCCGTGAACGACAGGTAGAGATCAGCGCCCAGTGTTGAAACCAAACCACACCCCGAAATGCAAATTTCTAGAGAGCAAGCAACCCGAAGCGCTTAAAGTTGTATGGTAGAAGCTTGGTGCCACGGTCCACAGAACGGGTCGGGAGGTAGGAATAATCTTGTGTAACGAACAATTAGATATAAAAAGTTGTTACCTTTTTCTTCAATATTTTTTGACCTTGTGAGTTTTATTTATCTTGTGTTATCACCCCCGTTGGACTCAACTTGCATACGGCCCAATCCCTGTTTGATCCCGTCTGTCTAAGATCTAATCACAACGTGGGTAGTCAGACCGGAGATCAGTGTAGTTACCCTGGTAACCAGGCGTTGGAAGCGGGTTGATAACAACGAGGCTGGTATTCATCTAGCCAAAGGGTTAGAACGTCACACTTGGAGCAGCGAGGAGCTAACAGCTGGCGTCGCGAACGGGATCGAACGACACAGTCGACGCTGCGACCAGGGGGGATGACGTCACACAGTCTTTTCCCTTACTTTCACTCTCTGTATCCCCATGTGCACTAGTGGCACCCCCGCTTTGTTTGGGATGAAATGCTTATAAAATATATGCAAACAAATGATAATGTATTATTAACAAAACAAAAAGTTACATTGCGAGCGAAAAAACAATAATTTATCTTTGTAACAATACAATGAACATGCATGAAAATATTTAAAGTCTAGTGAGTTGTTCGTGTATGTGACAGGTGTGTATAAGTCCTAGAAAAAAAAGAAAAGCGTAGGTAGGTGCGCGTGTGTGCGCGTACACGCGCGTGTGCGTTCCCCGATGGGGAAAGCATTTTCCTCGTTCGACCTACATCTTATCGTCCCTGAGTGAAATAGGAAAAAGGGGAAGATAGAAAATATTACAGTATATCTATAGGTTCAGAAAGCGTCCCTTAGTGACGGTTTTTCAGTTAGGAAAGTAAGTGGGATAAATCCAAACAAATAGGATAATGTTTTTTGAAAGACTGATGGCAAACACGAAAGAAAACTACAGAGTCTACGGGACAGAAAAGCGAGAAGAAAGAATAAACTATCAACTGTAAAAAAGGAGAGTGTATGGATGCCAGAAAGAAAAAAAACAGGAAGATGCATGGTTACTATAGCACAGAGACTCTTAATCATTAACAAACTTAGCACATAATAAAAAGACACAATGCTTTTTTAAGACACAATCTCCGTT
>CAHIKZ030003432.1:77500-132500 GCA_903632075.3 Acanthosepion pharaonis
GGTCGTAAATTGATCTAGCCAGACAAGCTTACTAACCATTACACCACGTAGAAGTGCCCAAAACGATTTTCTATTGCGTAGCTTATATGTGGCAAAAGGCCGAATGTATGGGGCACCCGGTGTGGATCGAACTCACTACTCGGTCGTAAATTGATCTAGTGAGCCAAGCTTACTAACCATTACACTACGTCGAGGTGCCCAAAACGATTTTCTATGCGTAGCTTTGATGTGGAACAATGCCAAAAGTATGGGGCACCCAGTGAGGATCTAACTCACTACTCGATTTTAAATTGATCTCGTGAGACAAGCTTACTAACCATTACACCAAGTCGAGGTCAACAAAATGATTCTCCAATCGTAGCTTAGATGTGGCACGAGGCCGAAAGCATGGGGCACCCAGTGAAGATCTAACTCACTACTCGGTCGTAGTGTCTTCTAGCTAGAAAAGCTTACTCACCATTACACCACGTCGAGGTGCCCAAGACAATTTTCTAAGCGTAGCTTATGTGTGGCACAAGGCCGAAAGTAATGGGCACCTACTGAGAATCGAACTCACTACTCGGTCGTAAATTGATCTAGAGAGACAAGCTTACTAAACATTACACCTCGTCTAGGTGCCCAAATGATTCTCTAAGCGTAGCTTAGATGTGGCACAAGGCCGAACATATGTAGCACTCAGTAAGGATCGAGCTAACTTCTCAGTCGTAATTGATTTAGCGAGATATACTTGTTAAACATTACACCAGTTCCCCCTTCCAAATGTTTCGCTTTCCCATTTGTGTGTCAGAAATATGTTTTTAGATAACACAATGCCAAAGAGAATTGATTTTGGGAATCTCGTTCGATTTACATCTGTTTTGTAAATTTTAATTCAAATTCTAAATAAAATGTGACAAGTACTCCAACCATATTTGTTTCCACAAAATGAAATGAAAATTAATCGTCTATTGTTCTATTTTCCATAAACTTCATTTGATACTATCTCTATATTTCTGAGGCATTGTAATTATTTACACTATTTACATTGCTCAAACTGTTATCCTTATCTTTGTTGCCATATTCACGACGTTTCGAGCGCTGTACGCTCCGGCCTTCTTCAGGTGGCTGCGATTTTGAACCAGACCCTATATTACTGTACACCTGGCGTCAAAATTAACGACAAGAAGTAATGTATTATAAGTAATATGCATTATATATTAAATAATTTTAACTTGATGAATGCATGTACAGTTTTGTAATTTAAATTAGTTTGTTTATAACGTTAATAATTGAACAGTGTACAATTTGTAAACACCTCAAGGAAGTTATGGGCATTTTATCTTCATTTTGTACGCGCGTTTTTATCCTTGAATGTCAAAGTTGCTGAGAAATTAGAACAGCATCGCTTGTGATAGTCGATCCTACAATCCAAGACACATCGAAGAAAAGTATCTTTATATTAATTTTAATTCAAGCGGAAATAAAATATAAACCGCGGCCAAGTTTTGACTGTTATATATTTATCTCCTCTCTCTCTCTGTCTCTCTCTCTCTCTATCCGTTTCTATTTTCCCCCTCTTTCTTTCTTTCTTTCATTTTTTTGTCTTTTCATCATACCCTTCGCTTTGGCCGTAGTTCGCAGAGAGAGGGAAAGAAGTAGGTTCATTTGTAGTTTTTCAGCCTGGGAGCTTTTTTGTGTGTGGAGGTGAATGGGTCATGACATCTATACGTCTCATGTCAAAATATTTGCGCACACACACACACACATATATATATACACACACTCCACACACACACACAGACACTCACACACACACACACACACACACACACACACATATATATATATATATATATATATATATATATATATATATATTTAAAAAAAACAGACCACTTTAAGGTACCATTATAATAATTTATTTCACCTGGCCCCAAATATATTTATAATGGACGCCGGATCATCAGAGAGCACTTCCAAAAATGAAATATTTTTGGATGTGCTATCTGATGATCCTGGGCCTTTTAAACGCCGGCTCTAGTGAAATAAATTATTATAATGGTGCCATAAAGTGGTCTATTTTTCTTTAAATATTACTCTGTATTTACATTGAACTCTCAGGTTTCATCCTCCTTGATTTTACCCATACGGATTACCAAGTTCTTCATAACAACTATATATATATATATATATATATATATATATATATATATATGTATTATATTTAAGAATATATATATATATATATATATATATATATATATATATATATATATATGAAAGAAATATAGGTGTGCTATATTTATGGGATAAAGTACTCAATATCAGAGATAGGGCGTGTGTAAATATAAAAGTGAACATAGAAGTCAACACTTAGAGGCGACAGTCTGTTTCATGCTAGATGCAATCGTCAGGCCATATATATATATATATATATATATATATATATATATATATAACAAAAACTGTCTGTTCCTGGGTCGTCCGATCTGATAAGGAAATGTAATTTATTACCTGTCTTATCGCCATATATTCCACCGCACTTTTACACACTTTTATCTTTCTTCTTGATCTGAAAAATTATGACCAGTTGGCGTACTTTTTCCATTTAGCCTCATCATCTCAAATATATATATATATATATATATATATATATATATATATATATATATATGACTCATGCAGCGACTCAAAAAATAAGCCGCATAATTGTTAGCATAACCTATATTTGATTATTACCTGTGGTTTTACTTCATAAAATTTCATCTTTCTTCTCTCCAATAATTTCCTTGTCATTAGTCGAATATGCAGACGTTCATTAGTAATATCTGGACCATCAAAATTAATCCAGGCTCATTTGATTAACTTCAGAAATTGAACGAGAATAAATAACACATAATCAGCAACCTGACATGACTGTCACTATGACATTAAAGCAGTCCCAAGTACTTGTCACACATACGCTCACACACACATGTAAAAATACAATGACTGAACCGAGTGCAGTAATATATATATATATATATATATATATATATATATATATATATATATATATGCCAGTTCCGTTAAAAACTACTGACAATGAGGTTAAATTTTTATATTTAATTTTTCATATGTTCGTATAATCTTTTTTTTTCTTTTCGTGACATAAATTATATAAAGATTTTCCATGTGTACAAAAAGGCACAAATATTAGCAGCATTATTAATTAAAAAAAAAAACGCCAACACTCAAATATGAAGACAGCCACAATTTGCTGACCGTGTTTGGAAAATAAAACATTCCTATAACTCTAAATACATAGATAAAACAATCCTTATATTCGGTTAAAAGTAAATATAATCATCTTTGTTAATGGCTAAAAGTATAGCCGAAAGCGCTTGGATATATTAAACATTAGGACAATTTTTATATAATTTGTGTCCGTAAAAGAAAAAAATTATATAAAAAACTAAATCACAGTACTTTCATAAAAGAGATATTACTGTCATCCAATATATATATATATATATATATATATATAAACAAATATATATATATATATATATATATATATATATATATATATATATATATATATATCCAAATTAAATAAATATATATATATATATATATATATATATATATATATATATATACAATATAAATATATATATATATATATATATATATATATATATCCAACTAAAATATATATATATATATATATATATATCAATTCAATATAAATATATATATATATATATATATATATATATATATATATATCCAACGAAATATATATATATATATATATATATATATATCCAACTAAATATATATATATATATATATATATATAAATCCAAACTAAATATATATATATATATATATATATATATATATATATATATCCAATATATAATATATATATATATATATATATATATATATATATCCAACTAAATATATATATATATATATATATATATATATATATATATATATATCCAACCAAATATATATATATATATATATATATATAATATTAACCATCAAAACATGACTGTCATTATGGCGACTTATATATATAAATAACATATATATATATATATATATATAAATACAACTGTCTGTTCCTGGGTGCAGTAATATATATATAATATATATATATATATATATAACTATATATATATTTCCAACCATATATATATATATATATATATATATATATATATATATATATATATATATATATATATATATATATATATATTAAAAAACACAAATATATATATATATATATATCTTGTCAACCAAATATATATATATATATATATATATATCTAACCAAATATATATATATATATATATATATATATATATATATATATATATATATATATATATATATATATATACAGAGTTGGTATAATCCAGGTGAAATAAGTTAAAACGACTCACAAAAGACCGCTCAGTGTTTATTTTCATTAAACAGACCAAATTTCTTTACAACTGGAATTAAGATACCTTTAAGCTACCTGCTCTCCTACCTGCATAATATAATTCATGTAATGGTGCCTTCTTCTGCCTATATCTCCCACTATGTCCCTCTAACACCCTATCTCTCGTTCTTTCCCCAACTAACCAGTATCCCCTACAAACTCATACCATAAACAGCTTCAAGAATCCTGCAAATTTTTAAAATAAAATTAGTAGGTGAAAATGGTCATTAATTAAAAGCTATCTTAATTCAATTGTAAAAAAAATGTATATATATATATATATGAAGAAATATAGTTTAAGGTGTGCTATATTTAAGGGATAAAGTGCTCAATATCAGAGATAGGGCGTATGTAAATATAAAAGTGAACATTGAAGTCAATACTCAGAGACGCGACAGTCTGTTTCATGCTAGGTGCAATCTTTTTAGGTTTTTTATTCAAATTAGTCAAGAAAAAACAGCACTCATAGCTTGATGATTGCATCTAGCATGAAACAGAGCATTTACTTAAATAGTTGTATCTATAAAAAAGAACGTTAAACATAAAAATGTCTTTAATATATATATATATATATATATATATATATATATATATATATATATATATATATACGTTAACCGACTTCAATGTATTTTAGCTCCACTACCATAAAAATACCCCCTGATACTTTTGACCAGAACTTATATATATATATATATATATATATATATATATATATATATATATGTGTGTGTGTGTGTGTGTGTGTGTGTGTGTGTGTGTGTGTGTGTGTGTGTGTGTGTGTGTGTAAGCTAGGATAATGCAGTATCCTGACAAAGTTTTGAAGAAATTTGGCCAATCGAAAACCGTTTCATTGAAGCGAGATTTGATTACGCGTTTCGCCTTTCTAAGCTTCATCAAATCAAAAACGAAAGAAATATGTTTGTATTTGTGTGTACCCTTAAATAATAAATCATTAGTACTTCTCTTGCCAAGCTGCTGCTTCTCTTGGGGAAAGAAAAGTGTGAAAGTGAATGACATTTTGGGAAAAATCTGTTAAAATTTATTCTCTATCTTTCTTTATAATTTCTAGTTCACCCCGAAAGTTATTTATACACTCTCCCAGATTCTCTGCATTGAGTTTAAATTTCAGAATGTGTAAAAGATTTATGTTTTTAGGTCCGTCCAAGTTATGAAGAACTTGGTAATCCGTATGGGTAATCCCAAGGAGGATGAAATCCTGAGAGTTCAATGTAAATTCAGAGCTAATATTTAAAAGAAAAACAGACCACTTTAAGGTACCATTATAATAATTTATTTCACAA
The DNA here is from genome assembly GCA_903632075.3 of Acanthosepion pharaonis. Lineage (NCBI taxonomy): Eukaryota > Metazoa > Mollusca > Cephalopoda > Sepiida > Sepiidae > Acanthosepion > Acanthosepion pharaonis. Next base: position 83,271 of record CAHIKZ030003432.1, read on the forward strand.
GAGCCCTTTTAAAGGACGCCGGATCATCAGATATCACTTCCAAAAATGAAATGAAACGAAAAATTAAATGAAAATTAATGGGTAGTGTAAGTTTTTATAATGTAACAGAGAGTGTAAAAGGAGTAGTTAAAGAGACATGGTAGAGTATAGGGAGGGATTAATTTCATATCTCTCTCAAGCATACTTTATATTGGGGGAGGAGGAGTGACCAGACCTTGACCTATTTAGACGGTTAACTTAACGGAGTTGATATATTGAAATGGGAGGGGAGAAGGGAGAAAAGAAAAAGGAAAAAGAAATAAGAGGGAGAGGGAAGTAAAGAGAAAGAGGCTGTAATTGGGTTTTAGCAATTTATGTAAAGAATAGATTTTAATGCTTGATAGTAATTTAGATGTTTTAAAAAAACGAAGAAATTAATATGATGCTTGCTATCAATTTAAATATTTAGTTTTTTTACAAATAGTTCAGGGTTTTAATATAAGTTAAATACTATATTCATTAACACATTTATAGAGAACATATTAAAAAAAAATTAAATTATAACAGTTTGTTTACCCGACCAACCGTACTTTTTTAATATTGTAAAAAACATTTACGGTAACATCTTTATCCGTTTGAATCTAATTTATGAATGCAATTTGTAATTATTTTTATATAGGTAATCTTTCTTACTTAAAGTTTAGGTTTAATTAAAATGGAGTAATATTTGTGGGTAATATATATATATATATATATATATATATATATATATATGGTGGACATTTAACATTAAATGAGGGTCAACATCGGCTGGTGCCTTTCGTTTTACGCTTATGCATGCTAGCAGGGACTCTTGTGGAGAAAATCAGGTAAGGGAAAGACATATTTGACTTGTGCTTTCTTAAGCACGATACTAGCCCAGCTGCGGGCGACAAAGCCACCCTGACAAATGAAAATTGTTAAAGCAGGATTCTGGTGGCGTCTTTCCTTCAGAGCTTGACGAAGGTGATCACGGTGTTTCAGTCTACTTTCTTCAAAACCCTTTAACTTAATGAAACATAACTTACTCGAATCCTTTCGGTTTGATGATTGGGCTTCCCAGGTTTTCAAATCAAAGTTGAGATCTTTCAATTTGTTTTTGAAGCATAAGGGTGGACGTCTAACTGAACGCTTAGAGTTTGGTAGTTGTCCACACAGCACCTTATTTGGAAGATTATGCTCATCCATTTTTACAATATGGCCGTCCCATCTAAGTTGTATCTTTTTTAGAACGGTTTCAATGCCTGTGATGTTGTTACATTTTTTTAGTATTACAATATTCTTGTCCCTGTCTTCCCATTTTATATCACATATGGCCCGAAGACAGTGCATGTGAAAGACGTCAAGTTGATTGATGTGCTTGCAGTACATGGTCCAAGTTTCAGCACTATAAAGAAGAGTTGAGGGAACGAGTGATCTGTATATTTCGATCTTTACTCTGAGAGACACGTCTTTGGTGTTCCATAAAAAAGACGTTTCTCTTAGAGTAATGATTGACATATACAGATATACTCCTGGTCAAAATCCTAAGACCAAATTCAAAAGGATTTAAAAAAATATAACATACTGTTACTTTAATCGAAATATATTTGCGAAACATATTAAATTAGAACATGTAGTCTATCAATGATCAAGTGAAAATTTTACGCGTTTAATTGATTAATTTAAACAAACATTGAAAAGTAATTTTGGTTGCTCATAAAGATAAGACCATGAAAATAAAATGGAAAATACAGAACAAATAAGACAACGACAATTTAATATTCAGTATAACCTCCATTTTTGCCAATTACTCGATTTCTTATTAAATTATTCGATTTGGCATACTCATTATTAACTTCTTCATGTGGGTCCTTGGGATGCTCACCCAGGATGCATAAAATGCAGCACGAAGAACATCCACAGTTTGAAATTGCGTTCGATGTTTATAAACATTCTTTGCCAAACATTCTCAATTGTGTTTAGATCTGAACAGCACAGTCGATGGCACAAAAACTGAATGTTGTTTTCCATAAAAAAAACTCCTTCATCCTTCAAACGTTCTAGATTGCAGCATTGTTCTGCTGGAAAATCCAGTTTTCTCCGCATAGACTAAGCCCTTCAGTAATTAGCGATGCCTTTCTTAATATGGCAATGTCATTGGCAGCTGTCTGACGACCTTTTACCTCCTGTAACTTAATAGTTTCATTGTAGAAAAATGAATCCCAGACCATAATTGATCCACCTACAGTGTGTCGTGTCAAGAAAATTTCTTTTAGGAAAGTAACACTGAAAAAAAAAAACATCCGGGCTATCAAGGTGCAATGTTTTCTCATCTGAAAACAACACTTTCTTCCATTTATCCCCATCCCAAATTTGATAATTGGAAGCAAATTGTAAATAGAAGGTTTTATGGCGATGAAGAAGGCGAGGCCTCTGCAGCCGTTTCACGTTCTTATTTAAATGCCGTCAAATTGCTCGAGAGATGCATTCAGCATCTGTATTCGCTTTTATCTGATTTGATATTAGGTTTGAATCTCTCGTAACTTCTCACCTAATGCGTCTGTCGAGAGATGGTGAGATTTTATTGCCGCGACCGATTAATTTTTTAGAAGCATACACATCGGGATTTTTAATGAAGTTAGAAACTACAATTCTACAGCGGCCAATTTCATTTGCAATGGCTCGTTGCGATTGGCCACGTCTTTGAAGTTCAACAATCCTGCACTTTTCGAACTATGTTAAAATTTTACCCTTAGCCATTTTAAAATCTGAAATTTAATACTGGAAATGAGCTAAATAGATGTCTACACGTCTGAAACTATGAGCACACTGACTAGTTCTGAATTGTTTGGCCCACTAAATTTTTTCCACACATTGTTCATATTAATAACTAACCAAAAAGTTCGTTTTCAATATTTGTTTAAATTAATCAAGTAAAAGCTTAAAATTTTCAATTGTTTGTTGCTAAACTACATTTTCTAATTTAATGTAAATGTTTCGCAAAAAATATTTCGATAAATGTAACAGTATTTTAACCCTTTTATCTGGTCATGAGATTCTGACCAGGAAGGTATATATATATATATATATATATATATATATATATATATATATATATATATATATATATATATATAATATATGTAAATAGAAAGGGAATACCAATATTAGAGGCTCTAACAGTATTTTATATATTTTTAACCCTTTTGCAACTGGTCTTAAGATTTTGACCAGGTGTGTCTTCTAGAATACCCATATATATATATATATATATATATATATATATATATATATATATATATATATATATATATATATCCTACAATATACACATATATTATATCTTACTTTTTATAAAACGCAGATTGTGTGTGTTTGTCTGTAACGTTTATATATTGGATCGGATTTCCTACATTTTTCAACCGATTTCAACAAAACTTCACAGGACTACATAAAATTACCTTGTGGTGGTTCTAACAGTGCCAAAAATGGGAAAAATATAATTGTTTTTGCACAAAATCAATTTGAAAACACGATTAAGAGACATCGTGAAAATGGAAGGGGGACAACTCACATCGGATTTTTTCAGCCGATAAAACAAAACTTCATTTTTTTTTTTTGGGGAGGTGTTTCTTATTCTCTTGCACACTTTTTCTTTATTTTTAACATTCAGAATGCTTTGAAAAAATTCCATTTACAAGACAATTATTTATAATAAAATTCTATTCAATTGGGAGACTCATAACGATTGAAAACAATGTTTTTTTTTTTAGTTTGGGTTTGACCAATTCGTAAAAAATAAAAAAAATAAAAACTAATTAAGACATGCGTGTCCGTCAACCTTAAACAATAATGTAACGATCTCTACCAATTGTACGAATACAAACATCGGATAAATTCTTTATCTTTAGGGAAAGATAATGAAATCTAAACATACACAAGTCCTAACTAAAAATAATAACCGAAACGGGAAACTACTTTAAATACACATGGTGTCCAATTTTTTACTGTATTCAATAAGTAAAAATCATAAATTGTAAAAGATTATTATTACAGAAAGGCTACTAAATGAATAAGATTTGTTAGATCATAATTAATAAACCCAAATAAAGTTAATATTTTTTTGTGTTAGAAACAACGAGTGAAAAATATATTCAAATCAGAATTCTAATTATGAATCACCACAAGCAAAATATGCAATTTTTTTTCTGTATTTAATAAGTAAAAATCATAAATTTTAAAACTAAAAGATTACAGAAAGGCTACCTACATTTTTCAACCGATTTCAACAAAACTTCACTTTTTTTTTTTTTTTGGCATGTAGTGTTTCTTATTGTCTTGCTTATTGTCTCAATCAGGAGACTCATAACGATTGAATACAATGTTTTTGTTTGATTTGGGGTTTGACCAATTCGTAAAAAAAAAAAAAAACTAATTAAGACATGCGTGTCCGTCAACCTTAAACAATAATCTTTGTCAATTTTATTTTTCAGTCTTTATGATGGTGGATACTTGATCTATCTCTTACTGTTATATCCCCGAGCAACACCGGGCTCTACTGCTATATATATATATATATATATATATATATATATATATATATATATATATATATATATATATATGTGTGTGTGATAGAAATTAGGATGATTTGAGATAATTACAATTAAGTAATTCATCGAGTCTAGAAGAAACCTCAACGGAATGCAGAAAGTACTGGACGGCCGTTTCGTCTTATATTTGGGACTCATATATATATATTAGATATCCTCGAATACTTGGATGATGTAAGTATTCATTCCAGAGTTAATCCCAGATGCGATACAAGAATGTATCTCCCAGTGTCCGAATTGCTATGCGTTCGTCACACAGATGAATCGATTATTTCACATTGACTGCTATCTATTAACCAATGCTATTATACGCTTCTGAAGATCAGTTTTTTTAAAGATATCAATCGAGATTATCGATTGGCGTATTTTTTTTTCATCTTTAGATTTCGATTATTATTCTTTATTCCACAATCAAGCATTTGGGTCGGAAATTTGATTCATCAAGAATCTAAAATCTTCTTCGCTTTTTTCACAGTCTCTCGGAAAAAGATCAAACCAAGAAAAAACCATGTGATGTAAGGAAAGAAAAATAATATCGATTAAAAATCCTTATATTGCATATTGCTTTAGTTTTCTCAAGATGTACTGCAGGTGTTTCATTCGTTTATTGATTCTGGAAAGATTTGAACAAATTATTTCTTTGCTGGTAGTATAAGACAACTAAGCCAATGACTGCCGAATGTTTCCTTATAAGGAAACGGCTAATTACTATACATGCAGTCAGGTACTTTTAAACAGATCTTAAGTATATACCACAAAAGTAGGGCATTCGAGTACACGCACCCTCATATTACTTCAAACGTTATTTTTAATGGATACCCCTATTTGAGTAGACGCCCTGTTTTTTCAACAGTATGTGTCACGTATATCACCTTGCGCCCTCGAGAAAATAAAGAAAATGCTCTCTCTATCAAAGCAAAAGTCTGCCCACCCTTTATAGGGGAAACTAGCGTTTAAACCGGCTACAGAGAGCATGACAGTAGAAAGGTTCTATTTACGCCTCCCTGGGATTAGTGGATGAATAAATTGCTGCGAAACGATTAGCGGATTAGCTTCCTGGAATGAGTGGATTATCTAATTGATGTGACACCATTAATTGCAGGTCAATGAGCATCAAACTCACTCACGATCAAGCCTCCTGCAACCCAATAATTAGGGCCACCACATGTACTCCAGCTACCGCAAAAATGGTGTGTCTTGGACAAGATAGATGATGTAGCCCAACCCACTACAGGATGGATTAAATGAGTTACCACCAAGAATATAGGACCCTGTCTACTATTTACATTGTTCGGGCTATTGCCCTCATCTTTATCGCCATATTTATTACAACGTTTCGGTCATTGTCCGCTCCGGCCTTCTAAATATGGCGACAATAGTCCGAATAATGTAAATAGTGCACATAATACCTCATCTCAGAAATATAGACAGATACTGGAGGACCCTGTCTGTTCTGTTGCTTACTTATAGCAGTTGGGATCCATGCCTTTCCCACAAGTATTTGCGCGTAATGGAATGTAACGAACGCAACAGGAATTGGAACTCTGCTCTCCTATTAACAATTCTGAGCCATTATCGATTACACCACCCGCACATCCAAGTAACTCGACTGGAATTCGCACTCGGCTGTCTCATTCCTCTTTCCGAGCCAGTATCCACTAGACCACCACCCACCCACTCATATACTCAGACATAATTTAGCAAAAGAAGCTTACTACGTCGGAATGCCCAAAAATGTGGCAGAAGGCTACAAGAAAATGAGGATCGAACTCACTACCCAATCGTAATTGGGCTATCAAGACAAGCTTGCTAGCGATTAGACTCCGTTGAACGGCCCTATATTGTGACTTACTAAGCGTAACTAAGATGAGGCAGAATGCCGTAAGTATGGATCCCCAGTGAGGATCGAACTCACTATCCAGGTGTAATTTAGCGGAACTTTATATCAATGCTTCATGAGCTTTCGATCCTTAGCTATGATTTATTAATGATGAAAATATTTTTGTTTATGATCGATTTCATCACGATTCTTTTGTTAAGCATCGAGTGTAATTATACATTCTTATTGCTTAAAGTAGAATCCAATAGTGTTATAAACACCTCGGAGAATTCCAATAAGATATCTTTAATCATTTCAAAGCTTAATAATAACAAATGAACAATTTTGCTGTTACACGTTTTGGACAATTTTGCTGTTACACCCGATATATTTTGCACTTATGAAGAATGTGTCTGTTTAATTGTGTGATAAAAAAAGTTTAATCGACAAATTAAGTATCGTAAAAGGCGTTTAACATGTCTTTTATGTTATGTGATCTTCCGGTGAACTGTGACTCATCCAAGGACCGACTCTAAATTTCAGCAGCTTCCAACAATTGAATGTATATATTAATCAAATATTAATGGAAATTTTCTACATACACTGTGTGAAAGCTTGCTAATCATTGCACCATGTCGACGTCTCCCTGCCCTACGCAAGTATATGCCAATCTAACGTTGTCTTCACTGGCTATAAAAAGACTTGTGTAAAGTACCAAAAACCATCTTAATATTAAATTAATACGTAAATTTAATGCTGTTAACAAAGATTTATACAAGGGCCCGAATGAAAACGCTGTAAATTCCGAAAGACGTGAGACAACGGTTGAAAACTGATGAAGATTGATGTGACTGAAAAATTCAGGAAGAATTTCTCCACCTTTCGTCAATCCCCACGTCGGATGTTCTTCTTTGAAAAGTACGATAAACTGACGCTCAAAATAAGTGAATTGTTTAGCCATACGAGAAGGGTAGAACAAAAGACGTAAGCTGTCTGCCAATAATCTTTAAATGACGAGTCACAAGATCGAGCAGCCATTAATCTATCATAAAAGAACCAATCACAGTTCAGTAATTACGCGAGAGTCAAATGATTATTCAAGGTCATGAATAGTCAAAACATTTATTCAAGGTTAATCAAGGTCAATTATTCGTTAAACAAGTCAGTGATAATAAATCTGCCATTATTTTACTGTAGATAATTTGACACACCCCGCTTTCGTGCGACATGCACGTATTTGCGGAGTCTTTGCAAATAGTCGACAATTACGGCATTTTGTTTCCTTTGCTGAACTCACAAGCTTCAGTCCGTATTTTCGACGCCGATAACAACTAACGTTAGTTCTTAGAATACTGACGAGAAGTTTACGCCTGTACCGAAACACATTTGCACACAAAGATCCTTTGTCAAATCATTGTTCAATAGTGTTCAGCTGATATGAACTGGCATTGATTAGACACGTGAAAATAAATGAAATCTGAAATTATCTTACAAAGCTATTTGTTATTTCATTTAACAACGTTTCATTAATAAGCTCGAGAAAGAAAGATACGTTTAATATGTTTTCTCCTTTATAAATCAGCTTTGTATTTGTGCAGGCAACACAATGCTACTTCCGACATGAAGCACACCTTTATGCTTTCCATTCTACGTCATTGTTAACGGTCGCTACGAGCGCGTTGTGTTTTGTTTAACAATAAAAAAGCAAACGTTTTTAACACAGCGTCGAAAATCTGGCGGTATTTATTGTAAGTTGCATAAAAGAGAACGATTTTCTACACACTAAAATATCAAAACAAATACACACAATAAAAAAAAGGATAACTGATATCAGTTGGACACTTCAAACCCTAAAAAGAATTAAGAGAAGCCGCTATATTCTGTCTTTATACAAAATCAAAAGCTCTCTCGCTAAGAGAGAGGGAAGGATGAAAATAATTACGGTCATAGAGAAAGAAAAAAGCTGACCCAGACGAGATGAAAAAAAGGGGGCGCTAAAATAAACTGGGGACGTTGGGAATCTCGACTTCGATCATAACCAAAAAACAGCCGGAAACAGTCCAGGAACTACAATTAATCACATTAACTAGGTACTGTAGAAAACCCAGGGTAGCATGCAGTGCTGGCCTACGAAAAGGTGGCCTTGTGCCAGACACTACTTACGACTACCGAATCCACTAACAAATTAAAAAAAATAAAAATAAAAAAGGATAGAATAAAAATGACTGTATTCAACACGTGCATCAAAGGGCAAAAAGGATAGGTAGCCAGGAGTAACGACAAAAACGAGTCTGGTGGAAGACAATTATAAAACTTTATTTTAATAACAAATATTTCGTCTCACACAGTGGAGACCATCAGTAAAGCAAAGGCTGTTCTTAGACAGTAGGCAAATTGTATAATGTAGTGACTAGTAGAATGTTAATGTTCCGCGCCAAAACAAAAATCAAAATGGCTAAGGCGGGAAAAGTTTCTTCAGAAGGAAGGTTCTGGAATATAGTCTTCTTGTACAAAAGGTGTATGCGTACACAACAAGGAAAAATACTCACTGCGAGGTTTTAATAATGTGTGTGTAATGTTATCCTTTTTTTTTACTGGTTCGTAAAGGTTAGAAATCAAAAGAGGTGTATGAAAAGTTCATCAATCTTCAGTGAAGAAAAACTCTACGTTCCCTGGTAGTGAACGGAGGAAAGTTCGAACAAGTTGTTCGCTGAAGGACAAGGAATTAGTCTTAAAAGTGTGATGCCGACAGTGTCGTAAGCTCTCGTAGTGAACGGAGGAAAGTTCGAACAAGTTGTTCACATCAAGACGAGGAAATTAGCCTTGTAAAAGTGTGATGACGACCGTGTCGTAGACTCTACGTTCTCTAGTAGTAAAACGGAGGTAAGTTCAAACAAGCTGTTTGAAGAAAAGTTGTAATCACACGACATGTTGAAGTTTTTGGTTAGTTAAGATATTCCGGCCAGCGTATGGGTCAGGGACACGGAATAAATGAGTCGACCTTCTAGTTTGAAAATCAGGCAGCGACTGACTTGAAAAACGAAGTTTGTCAGTGACTTCAGAGAAATGCGCGGGAAAACTTCAAATTTCGTTCTAGCTGGAATCAGGAGCAGCTAGCCAAAACCTCCTCACGTCGGCTGTTTACTGCTATATCTAACCGAACGTGAAAGGAAGGGGTGCAATCCGCGTACGCGCGTAAAAATAGGTGGAATCCATGCACGATTCCACAGTACAATAAAAAGGGTCTAGCCTAACAAGGGGTATGCTCCATAGAAAAACATTCCGATGTGAATTAGTGTGACCTAAAAATGAAAATGAAGGCTAGCCCCGTTCAGGCGAACCAAGCTCGCCTCAGTCACCTACCTTTCGCTAACTGTCGAAACCAATCGCTTTCTATCAATTCTAATCTTCATCTTGAGCTGATCCTGATTAGAATAACGGTCAGCTCGCGAGATTTCCTCCATTCGCGTCGTCCAAATAGCCACTCAGGCCGTGGCCAGCAGCGATAGAAACACCATCCATTTCACCACAGAATGCGGGAGTCAACACACTTATGCGCGATCAATGAGCACGTGTATTTGGGGAGTGATACGAGCCGTCAACTCGCCAACAAAGTTCCATAGGGAAGCGGACAGGAGGACAACGGTAGAAGGCGTGCAAAGCCGTTTCTTCCAAGCCAAGGTCACAGTATTGACAGTCTGGCACATCTGCCAAGCCCCATATGATGGCTGTGTCATTGAGAAATAGCCTATTCCGAACCAGCCGCCATAAATCTTGACTGACACGTCTACATAAAAATCAATAGCCTGTCCGGTAGCAAAAGCTACTGGTGGCGTCAGGGGAGGCAATACCCCCTTAGTCACTGAAGCTGTGTTACCTCCCCTGATTGGCGCCTGATGAGAGCAGTGTATCGAACCTGATTTCACATGTTGTATATAGAAAATTTTTCATTATTATTATTTGAGTAATATATTCATTCAGTCGCTCCGTTGGAAACTTCTGAAATTTAGAGTCAGTCCTTGGATGAGTCACAGTTCACCGGAATGTCACATAACATAAAAGACATGTTAAACGTCTTTTACGATACTTAATTTGTCGATTAAACTCTTTTTATCACACAATTAAACAGACACATTCTTCATAAGTGCAAAATATATCGGGTGTAACAGCAAAATTGTCCAAAGCGTGTAACAGCAAAATTGTTCATTTGTTAGCTTAAGCTTTGAAATGATTAAAGATATCTTATTGGAATTCTCCGAGGTTTTTATAACACTATTGGAGTCTACTTTAAGCAATAAGAATGTATAATTACATTCGAAGCTTAACAGAAGAATCGTGATGAAATCGATCATAAACGAAAATTATATGTTCATCATTAATTGATCATAGCTAAGGATCGGAAGCTCATGAAGGATTGATATGAAGTTCAAATATATATAATATATATATATATATATATATATATATATATATATATATATATATGTGTGTGTGTGTGTGTGTGTGTGTGTCATTCCAGTTGATTCAGGATTATCTTCGGCCTCTTTAGCCTTCTAACTTTCTGGCCTGAAGTAAAAAGTTGCCTCTCGCGTTTCACGTGCCATTTCATTTTAAAGTCCTTTTTACTGCACGTTGGACTGTCATAGCTGATACTTCTCTCCAATGTCTTATGGATTGAGTTTGGTCTTTTGTAATTGATCTATTTAGCACTAAGTTGAAATTATGATCCCTCTTCCTGTTGCAACCTCCTGATCCACCTTTCCATCTTTTTTTAAAACTTATTCGCCGTTCTCGTAATGGTTCTTGAATGGACGTTGAAGATGGAAGCCAGAGTATGAATTTTGGTACCATTGCTGAAGGCCTGAATGATCTTTTTCGTTTGACCATTGCTCAGTTGAGAAGACAGTGGAGCTGACAGAAAACAGTATTTTCAGTGATTCTTACAACAAATGGTATTAAGATGGTTAAATGTCTTATCTGAAAACCTGGAAAAAAGAAACTCAATTCGCTCAGTGGATTTTTAGATATTAAACATTTTGTGGGATGGAAATTTATCCAATGTTGTTACACGATTTGGACAATTTTGCTGTTACACTCGGTATATGTTTTCTTATTCGACTCCATACACCACAGAGAGGATATGTCTCTCTAGTATTTTTTTAATCATTTCCTACCAAGCAATGTTATAAAGCCAATAAAATGCTTTACTACGTTTACTAACAATATATATATATATATATATATATATATATATATATATATATTGTTGGAAGAATTTATGATATATATATATATATATATATATATATATATATATATATATATTGTTGCAGTTTTTTTGTGTATATGTGTGTACTAGTGAGCAAGCCAAAATGAGTTGACTCACTTTATAGTCCACCAATAGAAAGTTAACCAATCAGAAGACGTAAAATATTCAATCCCTCGTGTATAAAAGCGGCCATTTTGTTTACTCTCTCCGAATGTCCAGTGCCAACTTATCAGGCGAAGAGGAACAGAAGGAAGAACTACGCTCTGCTACATTACTGCTAACCTGAACTACGCTTTCCTACTGTCTTCGAAATATTTCACTGCTAACCTCTGGATTCTATACTCAAAGACGACCGTCATCATGAACAACATATATATATTAACTCATTCATCGAGTCTAGAAGAAACCTCAACAGGATACAGAAAGCACTGGACGGCCGTTTCGTCGTATATTTGGGACTCATCAACAGTACGCATCCACTACCGAGAATTGAAACCCGGACAGCTACAGAAAACGTCATACCAACTGTACTAACGGGCCTCGGTGATGAAGAGGTAGCCAACTAGACTCGATATTGCGCCGCTCGTTCAAATATTCCGTGTTGGAACTCATCCAAGTACCTTTACCAATAGGGCTATGCCTCCGAGAGACACGTCTACCATGCCCGGACGTCTAGTTCCCCCTCTCGGCCTTGCTAGCAGAGTCCAAAGGAGAGGATAAACCAATACAGTCTGGTGCCAGCGCGACTGCAGGAGTTACTGGAAGGTAGCACAAAGTGCCGTCCATCCGCCTTAGGGGCTCCACTCCGGGTTTGAATTCAGAGTGGTCCTTCTTCTAGACCAGTTGCCATCCCAGTCTGTCCTGCTTTTTACCCATAGCTGGAGGGAGAAGAAGAGGATTCACACGTAAGTGAATGCAATGGTGGATTCGACTGGAATTCGAACTCGGCTCTCTGATTCTAGCTGCTATCCATTACTCCACCGTGCCTCTTCAACTTATATATATATATATATATATATATATATATATATATATATATATATATATATTATGAATATCCGATCATTATTTGAAACATAGATATATATATATATATATATATATATATATATATATATATATATATGCCTGTTTGATATTTCAATTAGTCGGTACCAGGTGGCAGTATCTTTGTTATGCCAATGGTGAACCATTTCAGGATATTTACAAAGCTGACTAAACTAGTTATATAATAAAAATCGAATCAGCGTCGCATTGCTGATGAAATTAGATTTGTTCTAATCAATATTTAAGCTCAATCTGTTTCATGTTTCTTTGTTTCCACTTACACAATTCCAGAAAAGATAAGAAAAACTAAATTAATAAAAACAAAAATGCGAATGACACGTATACACACATCTGCCTTAGCCTGTTTCTATTTGTTTCCACTCCACGTCCCCACCCTTTCGCAGAGACGCAAATTCGCAATCCTCTCGTTCTGTGACTGTTCAGATGAACTCTATTTGGTAGTTCCATTAGTTCAGACCATTAGAGCTAGAATGCACGATGCCACATCCACGGCGTCAATTCACACCCATTTCCCCCGTATTCTAGTTGTATGGAGAAAGTTCCCTACTGACAGTCTTTTTCCCCGAAGTAATATCACCTTGTGAGACAGACTATCGCATGTTTACTTCTCTGAACACAATAACATTACACTATATTATTAACTTCTTCAAATCATGAGTCAGTTTTATCTATCCTTCTTATCCTCATAATCTTCAACTCCTACAACTTCCTCTTTTGTCCATGCCACACATCTTATTCATTATAACCATTTTTAAACTGTTCACCCCAAGCAAGGCGATAACGCCACTAAGACACATTTAATTGTGAAGAAAACGTAATTTCCAATAATAGTATAAATTTCAGGGATTAGATGAAGACATTAGAAGTATAATTTAGAAGGAATTGGAAGCCTTATCCTAAACAGGAAACAAGGGATAAACATCTACTCCTGTTCAAAAGATCGGAATGGAGTGTGAATGGAACGAATTTTAATGTCTTAATAACGATAGTATCTGTCTATATTTCTGAGATGAGGTATTATGTACACTATTTACATTGCTCGGAATATCATCCTCATCTTTGTTGCCATATTTATCACAACGTTTCGGCTGTTGTACGCTCCGGCCTCAAGGACACATGGTACAGTGGATAAAGGCGTTAGGTAGATCCATGGACAGGACCCAAAGCGTATGAGTTCAATACCTAGTTAAGTCGGTGGAGAACTTGTAGAGGGGAATTAACAGGGATAACTGACATCCATTAGACGTGGCACGTGGAACTAGAACAGTTTAACCCAGCGTGCGAAATAAAGGGTTCAGTTCGACATTCCAACCTCCTGAAGAAGGCCGGAGCGTACAACGGCCGAAACGTTGAGATAAATATGGCAACAAAGATGAGGTTGATAGTCCGAGCAATGTAAATAGTGTACATAATAACGACATGGAAAATATGCTATGTAAGGGGTTTCGTTCTTCAAAAGGACTACTTTAGACAAAATAATTTTTCTTATTGATAGAATACACTATTTGTAGTAGGGTAGAGAAAAAGATATAGACCAATTTTGGTTAAAGTTAAGCATCAAGACAAAGATCAATGATGCCGCCACGCTTAACGTTAAATTTTAAATTTACGGCGCCCGATGTGTATAGCTACACAGCCTCACCAACATCTTTCAGCTTCTAACCACTTTTAGTTTCCGATGTTTAATTGTAAACTTTTATTTATACACCGCACAGACACAGAGAGAGACGCAGACATACATAGAGCTATATATATATACACACACACACACACATATATATATATATATATATATATATATATATATGTATGTATGTATGTATGTGTACGTGTATATATATATATATATATATATATATATATATATATATATATATATATATATATATTATTTACTATAATTTTTCCGTATAGACAAAAACATTTACTCACTACAAAGATGCAACTCGTTTCGGTGCATTTCAATTGCACCTCGACTGGTGAGAACCAAAATTAATTATGAACACTTCTGCTTATAAGCAAAAATTATTGATCTACTATCAGTATCGAACCCTCTTTTGGATTAATGCTGTGAACGTTAGAATTTATTTTTTCGTTCTAATTGCATCAGATATATATATATATATATATATATATATATATATATATATATATATATATATATTCCTTTTATTGACAACCATAGTTTGTCTTTTTAAAATTCATGTGCATTCCTATGTGTGATAAAATGCTGTAGAAGAACTAATTATCCCTAGATCTTATGGCTACATTGCGTTAAAAAATATATATTAGAGTGTGCAACTTTTATATTATAAAGAAGAACTTTTTACAAAAACTTAATTAGCAATGTTAATAAGATTAACAGCGAAATCACCTCGCTAACAAGACGCAATGAGACATTAACTTAGTATCACTAACTATAGATGGAACCCTAACAGGTGCTACCACTCCGGGTGGACCTGGAAACACTGCTCAAAACCTCCTGATCAGAGGCCTCGCTGTTGAACGTAGTTTATTGTCTTACTCAGGACGCGGATGTAGTTTATCGTCATACCCAGGACGATCTATATCAGGTAAATAATAGACACCGGATGATGGCTAGAGTGTACTTGGTCGAAACTTTTTATCTCGAATGAGAAGGTATACTCAGCTAAAACTGTACTTTTAATATATTCAAAAGCGTTTAACGCAGACATAGAGAGCTTGATAAAACATGAAAAAGGTACTAATTTTACGTCCGTAGGTCAAATTATGCCATTCAAAATTCCTCTCATATGGTATTGTGACAGAGGATACAAGTTATACATTGGAGATATCAACAGGAATCAGGTGCAGAAGTTTAAATATCTGGGAAAAGATTTTAAACCGAGGTTAGAAAAATGCGGCACCGAGATCCGAACAAGCATAGGATTGGAGCAACAAGCATACCATGGTGCTGGCAAACGGAAAAGAAGAGATTGGGATATGTGATAGCCATCCTCTTATATGTCAGTGAATGTGGGACAATCTCCCCCGGATGAGTAGAAAACTTGAGTAAAAAAATTTCACAGTTCTAGCATTATTCCTTTATAATCAGTCTATGTACTTTTCAGCCCACCCACATATACTATTAATATTTAACAGCCCTCCCACGAGGGATGTATGTGGCACAAGGCCGAGTTTACTGTGGGTTCTCCGAGCCCGTAGGCTCTGCCAAAAATATTCCTTTAGAAACCGTATAAACGGGTTCAGGGTCTGTCTCTACGAAACTTTGCCTCTCGCATATACTGTTTAAGTTATTACGCAGTGTCTTGCAATGCAAAATAACCTAACATGATATAATTCAAGGATTATTCCGTTTCTTCGACGATACATGAAAACAAAAATATTGTGAGAAATTTAGAACAAATTCTAATAAATTCTTTCTATTCACTCGCCAATTTTGATTGTATGAATTGAATAGATTGGACAAAGCAACTAAATATTAAATTTTGGCTGAAGACCAGTTATAAAATAAGCTCCTTTCAAATACCGCTTTATCAATATATTCATGCGAAACGTTTCTTTCGGCAATGCATTGTTATGTTTGTGAATCGGCAAGCGAATAATCAAGTTTTTCAACGCCGACTGCAACTAAAAAAATATTGTTGGCAGCAAACAACACCTTTTTTTTTCTCCATTTCTCGCTCTGACAGTCTTGTCTGTCTTTGAGGGTTTACGCATGCGCGTGTTCAAATTGCTTTTATTTGTTCTTTCATATTTTTATCTTGTATATTGTTTCGACTTGCGTAATTTGTTTTCCGTTGACCGAGTTTTTTTTGTTTACGTTAAACCATTTTACACGTTTTCTTCTGTCATTTAATCAACTTTCTAACTCCTCCAGCAAAAACGCAGTTTCAAAATTCTAAACTCCTATTGCTTCTTATTAATGTAATATTGACAGGCTATATGACAGAAAATGTTCAGTTGTAGGATTCGGATCGCTTCAAGATATTTGTGACTCAAGATTCATATCTCATAATTTTAATTAATTTCTATTCGATGAAGAAACATGAAGTTAACTATCCTCGTCTCTTTCAATGTTATTTTCAATCTTATAGCGAAAGAGGCCTTCCAGAAAGTAAGCAAAGTATTTCGTTAGAAACAAAGAAAAAAGAACTGTTACATAATATCAGTCCTCCCGTATGGCAGCGAATGAAGAAGAGAATTGAAGCAACTGAAATGTGGGCCTACAGAAGGATGCTGAGAATACCATGAATACCATGTCTGTTCCACAAATCAGCGGTAAGATCTGACCAATGGAATACGAAGGGATGGTGGCCCGCTAGAATCTACCTAAGATCACAGGTTTTAGCTGGTGAAACTAAGGAATGTAGTTCATCTGAACACTTGTCATGGAAAGAGCGATTTAGTAACGAGAGCCATACAACGCTTCGTATGAGGAAAATGGGATTGTAAGATGAAAAATAATTCATCACTCACAAGGACGCGACAACTAGTTTGGATTTTATCGATACTGGAAAGTGAAGATTGGCCAGCTCCTACTTATATATGGCACCAATACTTCTTTTTCAGCCTAATCTGGCTCTTGTAATGGTAGGTGAGAGCAGGTCGAGTCAGGTACTTACTGGAACGGTACAGGGAACCAACCATTAGCGATGGATCGAATGTACGAGTTCCATTTGTGGTCTGAATTGAGTTCAAAATATATAAAATAGGCGGTCATGTCATGGGATCTCCCTGAAAGAACACCCGTTCATCGCAAAAGAGAATTACCGTCCGTTATGGGATGATGGAACGTCAAGAGTTTGGTTTTTGAGACATTGCATGTGACTAGCCAGTTTTTCAACCTTTTCGGAAAAATCCATTAACTTGTTCCTCTTTTTATTCTACTTTGAGTTTTTGTTTCTTTTCCTTTTTATCCTTCATATTTTTCATTTTCTTTTTTTGACTTCTTTTTGGTCCTTTCTTTTTCTTTTTTTTTTTTTTTTTTTTTGTTGTCTTGTTTTTATCATTTTTCAGCGTTTTCATTTTTTTCATTTTCTTCTTTTCTTTTCCTCTTTTTTCTTGTTTTTTTTTCTTGTTTTTTTTCTTATTTCTTTTTCTTTTTTCTTCTTTTCGTTCTTTCTTTTAATTCTTCTCTTTCTTCTCTTCATCGTTGTGTTTTATTTCTTTGCACTTTTCGTTTTTATTATTTCTCAGTATTCCTTCCTACTTCATATTTTTTCTTTCTTTTTTCGTTCTTTCTTCTTGCTTCGACAATCTTCTTTCTGTCTTTTTTTCTTTCTTTTTTCTTTCTTTCATTCTTTCGTTCGTTCATTCGTCGATTCGTTCTTTGTATCTCCTTCTTCTTGATCAGGTAGTTTTCTTTCTTTCTTTTCTTTTTCTACTCCTTCTTGATCTGAACTGTTTCTTTTTTTCGTACATTTTTTCATCCAGGTATTTTCTTATTATAATTATCTTTCTTTCTTTCTTTCTTTCTTTCTTTCTTTTTGGTCCTAGAATCTTCTTTCTTTCTTTCGATCGTTTGTTCGGGCGTTCTATGTATCTTCTTGATCAGATAATTTTCTTTTTTTTTTTCTTTTTTTTGACTACTTCGTCTTGATTAGAACATTTTCTTTC
The DNA here is from genome assembly GCA_903632075.3 of Acanthosepion pharaonis. Classification (NCBI taxonomy): domain Eukaryota; kingdom Metazoa; phylum Mollusca; class Cephalopoda; order Sepiida; family Sepiidae; genus Acanthosepion; species Acanthosepion pharaonis. The sequence continues at coordinate 101,641 of CAHIKZ030003432.1, forward strand.
TTTCTTTTTTCTTTCTTTCTTTCTTTCTTAGTTTATTTCTGTTTCTTTCTTACATCCCATCTATCTATCTATCTATCTCTCTTTCTTTCTTTATTCGCCACACCCTTCTTTGAGCCAATCAGAACATTAACCACAATCCCTTAACCGACAACAATTTATTCACAATTAATTTGTCAATACTTAATGCCTCCTCGACACTGTTTCACTCCACTTCTTTAAATCGATTTACACTTGTCCCTTTCTCCCCGTTAATGCCGATCATGAATCAAACAATTATTTCGCCTTTTTTGTCCAATCGTCTAATCAATTGAATCAGTCGCAGCCGTAAGTAAATTCTCTTAAAATGCCCCAAACTCAAATGCTTCCTTCTTTTTGTTTTTTACACTTTTCGTATATCCATCGATAATGGGTATTATTTGATACGAGACATTTGCTTAACTCGTGGTATTAAAGGTGAACGTTTCCCATGATATAATAGAATGTCGAGGTGTTAGGCCGATTAATTTCCTCAATATGACATCTCTCAGAGCAATAGTGATTACTTGCCGGCCGTCCTATCCGCTTCAAGTCGTATACATGTTACATTGGATGTCATGGTAACGGCGGTATGGAACGACACTTGACCTAACGTGTTATGTGATAAACAAAGATGTCAAAATTTCATTCGTTCACATCGGTTCGCCTATCGTTCGGTTAAATCTAGCCGTTTTTGTTTTTTTTTTATACCTTGTTTCCTGTTTTAGTTTGGACTTCCGATTCCTTATAAAGTCTGTTCATTCGCTTATCTTTTCCCACAGCAATCTTGACTTATCTTTCATGCACAGCTCCAAGGACTTCATTTCTTGTCCTTTCTTACGCCCATACGACATTACTCAGTAACACTCTACCTAGAGTGGCTCTTAATATATTTTTTGAATTGTTTCTTTTCCATAGACGAGCCTTCGAATTCTCTCTTACTGGGATTCTTCCATTGTTTGATTTGGTCATTTGTTTTTTTCTATTCTATTAACGTGTTGATGTTGCCGTCCTGACTATATTGTATAATGTTGAATTGACAAACATGGCCCTTCGAGACCGTAAAAAGATGATGTGTCAGAAGGACGGATCTTCCCTTTACACCACTATTATTTGGACTAACTTCATTCCATTTACAGTTTTAAAACGCGATTATTAGAATTGTAATAAAATCTAAATACAAAAGACAGGAAATTGTGGTGAGCCATAATCGTTAAATTCATGAAGGGAAATTTGCATATAGAAGAATAAGAGGTTGATATAATGGAATATGCGTACACCTGTGTTCTCCCTCACTCGAATATGATTGGCTGGAGTCCGTCATAAATACCGACGGACGTGTAGGAGAGTCAAAGAGTCTTAGTCTGAGAGCTAAGTCTATAACGACGCCCATTGGACTACGCCATTGATATACACTTCTTACCTGCGACTACGACGCGTACCAGTCGATTACTGCTACCGTATTCTATTTGGTTATAGTAGCCAAAACCACTTAGCTACTTCGTTCAAATAGATCCCTTTTCGGCACATATCAGATAGATAGATAGATAGATAGATAGATAGATAGATAGATTGAACAGGATGCGATAGATAGATAGATAGATAGATAGATAGATAGATAGATAGATAGATAGATAGATAGCATGATTGAGATAGCATAGATAGATAGATAGATAGATAGATAGATAGATAGATAGATAGATAGTGATATAATGGAATATGCGTTCACCTGTGTTCCCCCTCAGTGGAATATGATTGACTTGGTGTCCGTCATAAATACCGACGGACGTGTAGGTACGAGAGGTCAAGAGCCTTAGTCTGAGAGCTAAGTCTATAACGACGCCCATTGGACTACGCCATTGATCTACACTTCTTACCTGCGACTCCGACGCGTACCAGTCGATTACTGCTACCATATTTTACTAGTTATAGTAGCCAAAACCACTTAGCTAATTCGTTCAAATAGATCCCTTTCCGGGACATATCAGAGGTCAACCTGACTAATCTTCAAGCAAAATAAACAAACATAATTAAATGTTTTAATAACAAGATACCACTGCTATTTACCTTCAGCTCCTTGATAAGATCCAAAGAAGAATCTGCGATATTATTAGTCCCGATCTGGCAGCTCAGCTCCAGTCACTTTCTCAGCTCAATAAGGTTGCCTCTCTATGTCTTTTCTATAAATAGTTTCATGGGAATAGTTCCAATGGGCTCTTCGCTAAGGTACTTAGAGTTTTTGAATTTAAGCGCAACACAAGACTGGCGTCGGGACCTCACCAGTTTACCGTTGAGCTTACTAGATGTAGCCGTATGTTCTATGCTAACACTTTCTTCTCGCACACTTCTCACTTATGCAACTCACTCCCGGCTCCATGTTTTCCAGCTAACTTTAATCTGCAAAAATGTATATGCAAAGTCAATCGCTATCTATTGTCCACCTGACTTCTCTATTCTCTTTCTGCTCATAATTGATGTTTCTTTTCCTAATTCTTCCACCCCCTGTAAGCCCTTCTGATTTAGTGGCATTACAGCCTTCCTTGGCGGATTCCGATTAATACATACATACATACATATATATATATATATGTGTGTGTGTGTGTGTGTGTGAAAAGACGGATTAATTCAGAGCAATTAATTCTTTCATTTATCTATTAATTCGTTCTGATATTCTTTTTTTCCCCTATGAAACTTGTATTCGGCATTGAATAACCCGACAAGAGTCTTTAAATTAACCCATAAACCATGACGCAAGCATTATAAAGAACTCTTTATATCATATAATTCATTAATAAAATAACAGTACTATAAACAAACAAAATTTCACTATGTCGGACGTGACAATTTTTCTCTCCAGAATCTATCTTACATATCTATAAATCTACTGTTCGTCCATGCTTAGAAGATTGTTGCCATATATGGTCCGCTTCCACTGCTATTTACCTTGAGCTCCTTGATAAGATCCAAAGAAGAATCTGCAATATTAATGGTCTTGATCTGGCAGCTCAGCTTCAGTCACTTTCCCACCGCCCGTAAGGCTACCTCTCTATGTATTTTCTATAAATACTTTCATGATAATTTTTCGAATGAGATGTCAGCTTTTTTTTTTAATTTTAGCGCAGCACTAATCTGGCGTCGAGATCTCATCAATTTGCAGTTGAGTTTGTTAGATGTAGCCGCAAATCCTATGCTAACAGCTTCTTATCTCGCACTGCTCTATGCTTTCAGGCCAACTTTAATCTACAAAAATGTAAATGCAATGTCAATCGCTATTTACTGTCCACCCGATTACCCTCTTCTCTTTCAGTTCATCATTGATGTTTCTGTTCCTAATTCTTCCTGTAATCCCTTGCGTTTTAGTTGCATTACTGCCTTGCTTGGGGTGATTCCGATTAAAAACAAAAACAAAACATGGTTAACCTCTCCTTTTCCTGATGTTTAATTGGTTTAATGTTTAATATTAGAATATAGTTTCGCCTATTATCCTGTTCACACTCCTCCCCTATTTTCTAGCAGTTGTAGAAGTTTATCTCTCATTTCCTGTTTAGGATTGGCTTTCAGATTCCTTCTCGAATTTTCTCATTAAATTTCACGCCCAGTAACCCATTGCACTTCGTGGTATTATCGCCTTTTTGTAGGTGAAATGATTAAACATAAATGTCTTTTTTACGGTTATTTGTGGGCCATTTAAAGCCGAAACAGATTTCGGATTGTAGGTGTCAGTTTATGCTGTAAGCTAGGGAAGGTTATTGAATAGAATAATCGAATGAAGGTTGGCAATGAGCGATAATATTTAGGACAAGAACAACACATATAAGATTCGTCCGTGGCGCGTAGAAGTAGTAGTCAACTGCTATATGTGAGTCAAGTGAATTCCACAATGAATCTCCAACTGTAGGATATCTACCAACCGCCCCACGCGGTCAGATGTGGCACAAGGCCGAATTTAATGTGGAGTATCCGAGCCCGTAGACTCGACCGAAAATTCCCCATAGACCCCGTATAAAACGGGGTCGGGTAGCTGTTTCCCGAGACGAGACGCTGCCCTTCGACATTGCCTCGTCTTAAGATTCTCTCTGCCCGGAGACAGAGAGTTTTACCAACACAGCGGAAGACGAATCTCCAACTGCAGGATATCTCCCAATTGCCCCACGCGGTCATATGTGGCACAAGCCCGAATTTAATGTGGAGTCGGGTAGCTGTTTCCCGAGACGAGACTCTGTCCTTTGACATAGCCTCATCTGGGGATTCTCTCTGTCCGGATGCAGACAGTTTGACCAGCAGAGCTGGATACGAATCTCCGACTGAAGACCAATATACAATATATACGACTGGATTTATGTGGCATATACATTGACGTGCGTAGGTATGCTACAACACCAGGTCTTCCTCAGGGGTCCCCTATCTCACTCGATAGTGCTTAACTTCAGTGATCGAACGAGAATTATTCTGAAGTGAATGGAAAATCGGTTTTCAAAAGAGATCAATAAAAAGAAAACAAGAAAAAGACGCTTCGATCTTTAACACTAAACTGATAGTTTTTTCTTCGATTTTCAACATGTTTTTTATGCATAAAATAAGTCATCTTGTTGCTATGGCGATGTACATTAATTACTCTTATTAATTATCCAAGTTGAATAAGAACTAATTTCTAATTTGATGTTGACTTGAAATCAATAATTGAGAAATGAATTCTCCACCGAGATTTTGTTCTTCCTTTTGATGACACAATGTCCAAACAGAAAACAATCTGAGGTTGTCTGAACGGATCTAATTATTTGTTGACTCAGTTTGGGTTTTATGCGGTTATTTGTCAACAAATAGCAAGCGAGAAGCTGTTAAAGAAAAAGGAACTAAAGAAAGAAAGAAAGAATGAAAGAAAGAAAGAAAGAAACAAACAAACAAAAAAACAAACAAAACAAGCACAAAAAAGAGACAAGTAAGGAAAAGAGGCAAAAGAAAGAAAGAAAGAAAGAAAGAAAATAAAAAGGAAACCAGTTGACAGACAAGAAACAGAGACGAAATAAAGAAAGAACTGAAATGAAAGAAAAAAAGCCGCGAAGATAGAAAGAAGAAAAAGAAAGAAAGAAAAAAGAACAGAAAAGAAAGAAAGAAAGAAAGAAAGAAAGAAAGAAGAAAGAAAGGAAAACAAAGAAAAGAAAGAAACAAACAAACAAACAACGAGCAGAGGAGAAAGAAACGAACAACGAAACAAAGAACGAAGTAGGAAATAACAAGCACAACAAGAGGCAATTAACGAAAAGAAGCAAAAGAAAGAAAGAAAGAAAGAAAGAAAGAAAGAAAGAAAGAAAGAAAGAAAAAATAAAAAGGAAACAAACTGACAGACAAAAAACAGAGACAAAAGAAAGAAAGAACTGAAATGAAAGAAAAAAAAGCCGCGAAGATAGAAAGAAAGAAAGAAAGAAAGAAAGAAAGAAGTGAAAAGAAAAAAAAAAATGGAAAAAGAAAGAAAGAAAGAAGGGAAAAGAAAGAAAGAAAGAAAGAAAGAAGCGAAAAGAAAGAAAAAACGGAAAGAAAGAAAGAAAGAAGGGAAAAGAAAGAAAAAAATGGAAAGAAAGAAAGAAGCGAAAAGAAAGAAAAAAATGGAAAGAAAGAAAGAAAGAAAGAAAGAAAGAAAGAAAGAAAGAAAGAAAGAAAGAAAGAAAAATTAAAAAGGAAACAAACTGACAGACAAAAAACAGAGACAAAAGAAAGAAAGAACTGAAATGAAAAAAAAAGCCGCGAAGATAGAAAGGAAAGAAAGAAAGAAAGAAAGAAAGAAAGAAAGAAAGAAAGAAAAAAAGAAAGAAAGAAAGAAAGAAAGAAGCGAAAAGAAAGAAAAAAATGGAAAGAAAGAAAGAAGGGAAAAGAAAGAAAAAAATGGAAAAAAAGAAAGAAAGAAAGAAGCGAAAAGAAAGAAAAAATGGAAGAAAGAAAGAAAGAAAGAAAGAAAGAAAGAAAGAGAAAAAATAAAAAGGAAACAAACTGACAGACAAAAAACAGAGACAAAAGAAAGAAAGAACTGAAATGAAAGAAAAAAGCCGCGAAGAAAGAAAGAAAGAAAGAAAGAAAGAAGTGAAAAGAAAGAAAAAAATGAAAAGAAAGAAAGAAAGAAGGGAAAAGAAAGAAAGAAAGAAAGAAGGGAAAAGAAAGAAAGAGAAGAAGAGAGTAGAAAATAATCAAGAGCTACAAATACGTGGGAAAAAACGAGAAAGGTTAAAAAGTAAAGGCGAAAATATGAAGGAAAAAAGAACAACGAAAGAAAAACTCTAAATGAAGTAAGACAGAAAAAAAAAGAGAATAGATGAAATCAAACCGAAAACGTAACGGAGAAAGCGATGTAAAATAAATAAAGGAAGAAAAGACCCGGATGTAGTTTATCGTCTTACCCAGGACGATCGAAAGTAGACGCTGAGAATTAAATGGTATTCTTTTTTTAATTTAATATATATTCTCGATATATAATCTAGCTGATTTCATGTAGATTTTTGTTTTCTTTTTGTTCATATTTCCATCACTTTTTGTTATTAAATATCCAATATTTTAATAATAGAAGATCTGCCAAAAATGGTTAAACGTTATTAGAAACTGAAAGCAAATTTAATTTGTATGACATGGCGTTTAGGGTACTTGCGAAATAGTTTCGTCTTCGTAAATTGTTCACTCTTAATTGGAACATCATTTTGGAAATATAAATTTTGGTCAGTGTCGTTACGGTGAGCAACTAAAGCATTTAATGTGTTTTGTAAAAAGATCACGTTTGTCTTTATATAATTGCTTATTTAATTTCCTTAAAGTTTCTATGATATATTCCTTGTCGCCATTATTAAAAGTATTAATTTCTTTTTGTTCAGGTTTCTATCGCTTTATTATTAAATATATATCCCACACTGTGATAATAGAAAATCTGCCAGGAATTATGAAACGTTATAAGAAATTGGACTCAAATTTTCTTTGTATGACATTAGCGTTTGAAGCAATTTCTGAATATTCCCGTCTTAGTATATTGTGTTCTCTTTTAATTAGAATAACATTTTTGTAAACTAAATAGTAGTCAGTGACATTACAGTGAAACACTAATTGCATTTAATGCATTGTTTTGCGAAAAATCCCCTTTGTGGTCATATAATAGTTTATTCAAATTCTTTGGTACATTCCTTCTGGCAGTTATTACAGACGATAACAGTTACACACACACACACACACACATATATATATATATATATATATATATATAGGCAGCAATCCTTCCTTTATATATATAGTTAGCTTTTATTTAATTTTTCTTGTGTTCTGACAAATTTCTTTTCTGGACAAAAAGTGTGTAAGAACTGTCCGAATGTTCTGTTTTTCCGAGCATGTTTCGGCTAACTTTTAGCCATTATCAAGACATGGATATTCATTATCAAGTACAGTTGAGCTTTTGATTTAGTTTCCGAATACAAGCACATTGTGGCTTTTTCTTGTTGTTCTTTTTTATTATTAGAGCTTCCATTATTTTTAGTCTTTTTTCTTTTTCTTGGATAAATATATATATAGAACTGTCCGAATGTTCTGTTTTTCCGAGCGCTTTAGAATAATTTTAGCAGTGAGTTATTAAGGATGGTTCAATGATGGATATTCATGGAAAATCAAAGGGTAGGTGGTATATAGCAAGTTTGTCTCCTAAGAAAAAGACTGAAAAATAATGGAAGCTTGGAAAATAAATAATAAAATATATAATATATATATATATATATAATATCAATTAAAAACAAAGAACCGTTAGGTAAATAATCCTAAGTTCTTTGTATTTTGATAATTTTTAAAAACATACACGATACAAAAGTATAGACCAAAAATAACATTTTTAGAAAATGATTCCACACTACATAAGAGTTCTCATGAGCTGAAAACTTCAATATAATTATTAGAATTAAATTGAATTTAAAGTATCGAGCTCTGTCTCACCTTCAAGCGAAATTTTTGGAATCCATTTCAATTTAATTCTAATAATTATATTGAAGTTTGCAGCTCTTGTTTTTGAAAAACGAGAACTCTTATGTAGCGAAGGATTTATATTTCTAAAAAATAATTATAATATATAGTCATCCACAGATAGACTGTTCCGCTGTATCACGGCTCTTCAGTGTGGCTGAACGTCCGATTGCTTCAAGTCGGGATCGAAACCCGAACGATATGGCTTAAGTCAGAGACCCTACCCATAGGCTACCGTCGCACGGCAGAGAGAAAGGGAAATTTTAACCTTTTCTATACTAAATATGATAGTGGCCCAGTGAGCTCAATTCAGTCAATGTGTTAATAACAGTCGGAGCCATTGTTTTTAAAATTACCCTTTTCTCAAGAGAGCTCAACCAGTTTTCCTGAGAGTGTATATATATATATATATATATATATATATATATATATATATATATATATATATATATACCGAATACGGAATATATCCATTATTCATTTTAATACAAAATTAAAAGTTTTAGATTTTAGGTTTTGGTTAATGAAAGTTTACAAGTTAAATGTTATATTTATTAGCAATAGTTGACATATATTTACAATTCAACAAGATCACCTTTACTTTCGTCATCATTCTTAATCTCATGCCAATTGAAGTACCTAAATTATTTACCCCGTCTTGGCTCTAATTCTGCTACGACGTCATTTCAGGTTTTTTCAAATCTGACACACCTGAGTATGAGATACGTCAAACATCGCTCACCAATTTGAGATATATCGCTAAGTTCATAAGATTAATGACAAGCCTCGATGGAGGCCAAATTGACCTGTCAAAAATCTATAGAAATATTTCTTGTATCATTTCTGCGTCAAATTGGCCGTGGAAAGCCAGGGTGACAACCAGGTCAACACATATATCTCTTACATATACGGGTAAATTCTGCTGTTCCCTTTCATTCCTTCAAGGGCGATCTCGAACGATCAGAAACAACAGCAGCCCAAACCATGACACCAGTGTGGGTGGGGAGAAGAGGGGGAGAAGGAAAAGGCTGGTAGTAGTAGCTTTAGCAGACTGACCGGACTAGATTTTCTTAATTTTTGCAACTATGTAAATTGGTTTATGATATTTGCTGACTGGTGGTCGATTCCATGAAATAGTCCCTAGTACAAATAATTATTAGAAATCACAATAATATTGCCAGATACAATAGGAGGGTTTTTAAATGAATAGAACAAATGAATTTAGAGAATTAGGAGTGCGAATAAAAATTCAAATCAAATAGTTGAATACCTCGGTGTTTACCAAATAAATTATAATCGAAGTGGATAATTAAAGTCTCCGTCTTCTTATCACCATTATCATTATCAGTTCTTCAGGCAGAAATCTCCCCCGTAAATGGAGAAAATACACGGGCTGCACATATTAGATTGTTAGTGGGTAGGTAAAAGAGAAGTGATCGGTAAAGAAAGGGCTAAGGGTTTAGTGGTTGGTAGTAGTCAGTTCACCCAGTCAAGAGGTTATTCTATAAATTTGAGATTTTTATATTGGGTTGTATTTTACATTGACCAATACGGTTTGTTGTTTTTAGGCAGGACAAACCAGGTCGATTCAAATTAATTTAATAAAAGAGATCTTAATTCAAATAAATGTTAGTATTAATATAGTAATACTTAAGCATTTTTTGTTTTACGCCGAACTCTAATAGTCAGTAGAGACATTAAGTTGAAAGGAACGCAAGATGGTGATATCGTAGGATTGGAAGGCACTGTTGCTGGTGGGATGGACGGGGTTTTTTTTGTGTGGGTTTGGGGGACGAGGGTGAGAAGGAAAAAACCGGATAATAATTTTAACAGACTAACCAGCCTAGATTTTTCTTCATCTTTGTCACTACATAAATTGGTTTATACAATTGTCTGAATGGTGATTGGTTTCATGAAATAGTCCCTAGGAAAAATAATAATTAGAAATCACAATAATATTGTCAGATACAATTGGAGGGATTTTAAATAAATAAATAAATAACACGAATAAATTTAGAGAATTAAGAGTGAGAATAAAAATTTAAACCAAAATACGAAAAATAAAGAAATAAGTATAAAAGTTATGGAGCATGGATAATGATACAAGATGTGTTAGTTTAGAAACATGGTTATGGTGTCCATCGGCAAGACAATCAATGGTCCAAACCCTCAGTGTAGAAACCCTCAGAAAGCAACAAGGTCGTGTGATATTCAATATCAACCCACTTACACACCTACACATATACACACAAATCTACATACCTACATATGAATGCGGAGGAGGCACAGTGGAGTAATGGATAGCGGCTCGATTGAGGAATCGGAGAGCCGAGTTCGAATTCCATTACATTTACTTACGTGCTATTATCCTTGGCAAAGATATGAATCCTCTTCTTCCCCCCACCCAAGCAATGGGTAAGTAGCAGGACAGAACGGGTTCTATAGCCTTGGATGGCAACTGGTCTAACGCAGAAAGAAGTAGCAACCTTGCGGGAAAAAAAATGGCAACTGGTCGAAAATACATGATCGAAACGTAAATAACTGACTGACTGACGTGCTAATACTCTTGGAAAAAAATCTTCTTCTTCTTCTCCCCACTAGCTATGGGTAAATAGCAGAACAGAACGGGATCTATAGCCTTGTATAGCAACTGGTCTAGCACAGAAAGAAATGGCAACCTACTGAGGGAAAAAAATCTGCCTCGTCAATCATGTATCGAAAGATACATGATCTCTTGATGAGAAGCAGGTGAGTGTTATGACATGGCCGACCCAATCTCCTGACCTCAATCCCATAGAAAACTTATGGAGCATTATAAAGTACAGACTCTCGAGAAAGCAAGTGAGCAACATGCCCCATAGGTTTTTTTATGGGGTTTTCATTACTGCGATTGTTATCGGGCATTTTTTGACGTATTTTTTGCGACGAATTTTTTTGTACGATAATAGTTTTTTACAATTTGAAAATAAATTTAGGAATAATCGAAATTGCGAAATCCAGTAAAAGTCACCCATGAAATAAAAAACATCGTTTGTGCGGAAAGTAAAGACCTACGTACATCAAATTGTCTTTAAATTAAGTGTCGGCAGAAGAATTATCGTTGAACTTTTAAAAGGTAAGGTTAGATATTAATGTAGTACTTAAATGCAGCGATCAATTTTGAGTTCTTCTGTAGTTTACTGTTACGTATCGCATACGGCATCAGTATGCCTCGCTAAAAGAAATCTCCGCTAACAGAGGACCAGATTGCAATAAGAGAAAAAACAAGGCCGCAGCGGGAAAAAGTAAGTCACGTGCAAATGAAGACCCAGATCAAACGGCAGCCAGGAGATATTCCAATGCTGAGAATATGCAAAGACTTAGGGACTCTCAAATTCCTGAACAAGCCGAAGGCCCAATCAAGACCCCTCCGCAATAGCTAGTTTAAATGAGCAACTTTTAAGCTTTTTTTTATATATATATATATATATATATATATATATATATATATATATATATATAATTAATGAAAAACAGACACTTTAAGGTACCATTACAATAATTTATTTCACCAAAATCCTTTTTGAAGGATTTCGGATCATCAGGTAACACTTCCAACAAATGTTGGAAGTGTTACCTGATGATCCGAAATGTGTCTGTTTTTCTTAAATATTAGCTCTGTTCTTCACATTGAGCTCTCAGGATTTTATCCGCCTTGGAATTACCAATTCTTCATAATATATATATATATATATATATATATATATATGTGTGTGTGTGTGTGTGTGTGTGTGTGTGTGTGTGTGTGTGTAAACGGTGTATCAAAAACTCACCTAAACAAAAACAAAAGTCTGTAATGATTTATGTCTGCAAATCCTTCGTTTTTGATTTATTAAGCTCAAAGAAGGTTTACGGTAGATGATGCTGTGTTGCTATTAGACAAGGTTACATTTGTAATTCGTGTACATTTGTGTCTAGTCTATCTTCAACGTTTAACGTGTCTAGTGGTGAGTAAACTGAGAAGTACTCTGTTTAACAATGACAGAATATGCCTATTGTGAACAGGCAGCTTATGATTTTTACATACGACCGCGCGAATGATAATGGACGTGAGGCTGCACTACTGTGTCGTTTCGAGATCGAAATGAAGCCGAATCATCCAACCTTTACTGCTGTTTATTGTAACTTTGCTGATACACGATCCGTGACACCATAAACTATAGATCGAAGAAAACTGAGCTGCGCTCGTACGCCTGACAACGAAGAACATATTCTACATTTTCCCGACGTAGATTTACTATAATCTGATGCAAGGTTATAGGTTTAGTGTACTCTGAAGTCAATGGAGTACTAATAGTCTTCGATATTGTGCTTTTTTTTTCTTCTTTGCCGAATATAAGACGTTTTCTTCCTTCTCTGCTTAAAGCATGGATTTAAGCGGACAATTATGTCCAGGCAAATTGTTGCCTTCTTCGACCATGCCGTCATGCAGCGCCTTTGGACGGTCTATGACCGGGAAATAACGCATGGTCCGTTTACCAAAGAACAACTTTCCACATTCGATGGCATAAAGCGCTCGACTTGTGAAATCGATATCAGAAAAACAGTATATAAAGTCCTCTTAAACTCAAAAATATCAATAACTTTGCAAAATGTCGCCGACAATCGAACAGATACGTCCGTACTTCTTACACTTCCTGGCCGTTGACAATCCCTTTTCCTTAATTTCAACGCACAGCCGACAGTTTACGACTGAGACTTTCTTAAACAAATTTTAAGTTTTAAAAAATATCAAAAACAAAGTCAAATACTTAAGCGTCTTCAGAACTTTGGAGATCATGGCTCTCCATAATTTCCCGTCTTTTGCAGCTCTTAATAATTTTTGTCTTTGTTATTTCTTTTAAACCTTGTCCCGCTATCCATTTACTCAAGATTGCTACATATGTGTTGTTTTCCTCTAGCTGTCTCGCCTTCAATCTGTCCTGTGAGTATTCTATTTTCTATGCCCTCTTTCCTCATGATGCGCACAAGATCTTTCTGATGTAAATTATAAGTGTACTTTTTGTTTCCATTTTCGCTAAAACTTCGTCGCTGCTCACATGTTCGGTCGATTGCATCCTCAGCATCTTTCTGTAGAAACACTTTTATGTTGTTCCAAGTCTCTTCTTCATCTGCGAAGAGATTATCCAGCATTCACTGCCACAGATTATCTTTTTGTTTCCATTTTTGCTAAAACTTCGTCTTTGCTCATATGTTAGGTCCATGGAATCCTCATCATCCTTGTGTAGAAACATTTTTCTGTTGTTCCAATTCTCTTCTTCATCTGTGAGGAGGTTGTCCAGAATTCACTGTCACAGATGGGCACATATTATATAACACTTAAGTACTGTTTTTTGTTTGTTTGTTTGTTTGTTTGTTTGTAACGAAATTTTCCTGTTTCTTAATACTTTGCTTAGCTTTTTAAAGTCAACATTTACTGTCCCACTGCGCCTTCGGAGTTCAGTGCAGCACTTTCCGTCTTCTGTCAAGACCTTCCCCAGATATTTAGATTGTTGTACTTGTATGATTTTGGTATCTCCAATTTGTAATTTTCATGTTGGGCTGTACATTTTGCTAACAACCATGCATTCTGTCTCCTTGCAATTGATGCTTAGTCTTTTCTTCTCACTTTCCTTCACTACATTCTGTAACATTTCGGTGCTTGGTATGAACACTATGTTATCCGCATACCTTATGTTGGTAAGATTGTGGCCGCCAATAATAATTCCTGGTAGGACATCTAGTTCTCTCAGAATCGCCTCATTGTATAGATTGAATAAGTTCGGAACAATCTATATATTACGCTTGTAACCCTGAGTGCTCCATACTTTCGGCCTTGTGCCACATGTAAGTTACGCTTACTAAATCGCTATATTGCGTTTATACCTTCCTATGTACTGTGCCATGCTTAATGTTAGAGATACTGAGAGTAAAATAGAAAGAAAGATGACATAGAGAATAAAACAGAAAGAGTAAGAGGGGGACGTGGAGAGACAAAAAGGGAGTGCGATACTGAGAGTAAAATAGAAAGAAAGATGACATAGAGAATAAAACAGAAGGAGTAAGAGGGGGACGTGGAGAGACAAAAAGGGAGTGCGATACTGAGAGTGATTAAAGGTGAGGGGGGGGTCATCTTATATATTTACGAACCTATTTAGAACTGCTTTCTTTTGGTTCATGTTCTCATGTGATCTTAGCGAGTGTACATATGTATCTAATACTGGATAATATTAGAATATATTTATTAGTGAGAAACTTGATCGCATATCCTGTTTCCATCATAATGTGTAAATGGATATAATTCCACTACATTTCTTTGACACTACTCATATTATAAAAACCATTCCAAATTGTTAAAATCTTTATAAGAACATCAATAATGCAACAATGTTTGGAATAAAACTAGATGCATCAGAAAAAGAATTCATTTTTATTGCTGTCTCTAATACAGTGTAACCCGGATATAAGAGAGTTGTTGGGACCGGAGAAGAAGTCTCTTATATCCGGGTTTCTCTTATATCCAGGTTTGGTCTATTTTATATACATTAAGACAGGCTCTAATTTGGGACCAGAAAATCTCTCTTATATCCGGGTTTCTCTTATATCCGGATTCACTTATATATATATATATATATATATATATATATATATATATATATATATATATATATATATTAAGAAATGGACAAGGTCCGACAATTTATTTATTAAAGACATTTTATGTTTAACGTTGTTATTTTATAGATACAAGTATTTAAGCAAATGCTCTGTTTATGATAAACAGTATTAAATAACATTTACCGGCCTGAATGTCCGAGAAATTTTCATAGAAAATATTCGTTCTTTGACAGGATTCGAACCTGCATCCTATACGGAACCGTCATATACGCTGACGTCCATTTCTTAATATATGACGTCATTTGTTTACATTCGATACGCCAGAGCAGTTATGAATGTACGAGATTCATGGAAGATTGGAGTTTATAAGCAGTAAATTCGACCTTGTCTACCGAACGGTTCTTTGTAGCCTAGAGGTAAGGCACGTCAGCGTATATGACGGTTCCGTATAGGATGCAGGTTCGAATCCTGTCAAAGAACGAATATTTTCTATGAAAATTTCCCGGTAAATGTTATTTAATACTGTTTATCATAAACAGAGCATTTGCTTAAATATTTGTATCTATAAAATAACAACGTTAAACATAAAAATGTCTTTAATATATATATATATATATCAGTGTAACCCGGATATAAGAGAGTTGTCGGGACCGGAGAAGAAGTCTCTTATATCCGGGTTTGGTCTATTTTATATACATTAACACAGGCTCTAATTTGGAACCAGAGAAAATCTCTCTTATATCCGGGTTTCTCTTATATCCGGGTCTCTTATATCCGGGTTACACTGTATATACATTAACACAGGCTCTAATTTGGAACCAGAGAAAATCTCTCTTATATCCGGGTTTCTCTTATATCCGGGTTACACTGTATATACATCTCAAGGTGACACATGATCCATAACCTCTATAGAGAAAGAAATAAGATAAGTAATTCTAATATTACATTTCATGTGGGGAGAATGTATATAATGTATATTTATTACAGTCCATTTTCTAGAAAATGATTTCACATTATTAAACAAGGCTATGCACCATACAATACTCTAATATTTTTAAAAGGGTCTATGACACGTTCCTTATAAATCCTGTGGAATGGACATAGGTTGAGAAGTACAGAGTACAGCATTAAAAATGATGAGTAAATCCGTTTAATGTCCGCAAGTCCTGATAGTTTAAATAAATACTGGGAGTTTACAGTGGCCATGACAATATCTTCATATGGCAAATATTAAAAGCATATCGATAAAATAAATACATAATTTTATTATATGAATAAACATTGTAAAGGATTCTACTTCCAAATTGGTTTTAAAATGATTTTACTATTGGAATACATTATAAATTATTTTATTAAAATAATGCACTGTGAATATTCTATCATAGACATTCATTGTAAATTAAGTTGTTATAAGCTTTGCAGATGACATCATTATATGTATTGAAAGTGGTTTTACAATAAGAAGGCTTGGCAAATGATTTCACTCTAAGAATGTATTGGAAATGATTTTGCTATAAAAATACATTAGAAATGATTTCACTATAAAAATGCATTGCAAATGATTTTACAATAAGAATAGATTGGAAATGATTTTACTATAAGAATGCATTGGAAATAATTTTATTTTAAGAATGAATTGTAAATGACGTTAGTATAAGAATTCATTGTATGTGAGTTTAATATAAGAACGCATTGGAAATGATTTTATTTTAAGAATGAATTGTAAATGATGTTGGTATAACAATGGATTGTATGTGTAAATGATGTTAGTATAAGAATGCATTGAAATGATTTTATTAAAATAATGCCCTGTGAATGCTCTGCCATAAAAATTCATTGTAAATGATTTTTTTTTTGTTTTTTTTTTTTTGTTTTGTTTTTAAACATCTCACACCAAGCAAGGTGGGAGTGCCACTATCACGCAAGGATTTACAGAGTGTGAGATCAAGAGTAAAGAGAGGTGTTTGAGGAAAGGATATAAGGATATTGATCAGGATCAAGGCGTCAGAAGATGTCGACTGACATTACATTTGAATATTTGAATAGTAGGAGGGTGTTCAAGGTGTTGGAGTAGAAGAGAAGGTAACATTTAACGGTTTCGACAGTAAAAGGGTTGGACCGAGATGCCAACCTAGTAGCATGCTTAAATTCATGCAGTTTGGGATATCAGTAAATGTAGATCGTCAGAGCAGTTGCCATGAAAATATTTGTAGGAAAAGCAGAGGGAAGCCATAGCATGTCAGTGAGAAAGTGACAGTAGACGAGATGCCAGATCATGATTATAAATTGTTTTACTATAAGAAGGCGTTGTAAATGATTTCACTCTAAGAATGCATTGGAAATTATTTTAGTATAAGAATGCATTGGAAATTATTTTAGTATAAGAATGCATTGGAAATGATTTTACTATAAGAATGCGTTGGAAATGATTTTACTATAAGAATGCATTGGAAATGATTTTACTATAAGAATGCATTGGAAATTATTTTAGTATAAGAATGCATTGGAAATGATATTCCTATAAGAATTAACCTTGAATAATTTCATTATAAGGATGCATTGGAAATGATTTTAGTATAAGAATGTATTGGAAATTATTTTAGTACAAGAATGCATTGAAAATGATTTTACTATAAGAATGCATTGAAAATGATTTTACTATAAGAATGCATTGGAAATGATTTTACTATAAGAATGCATTGGAAATGATTTTAGTATAAGAATGCATTGGAAATGATTTTACTATAAGAATGCATTGGAAATGATTTTACTATAAGAATGCATTGGAAATGATTTTAGTATAAGAATGCATTGGAAATGATTTTACTGTAAGAATGCATTGGAAATAATCTTAGTATAAGAATGCATTGGAAATTATTTTAGTATAAGAATGCATTGGAAACGATATTGCTATAAGAATTAACCTTGAATAATTTCATTATAAGAATGCATTAGAAATGATTTTACTATAAGAAAGTAGTGCAAATTATTTTTTTTATAATAATGCATTACAAATGATTATAATTATAAAAATGCATTGTAGATTAGTTTATCATAAGAATTCATTGTTAAGGATTTTCCTATAAGAATAAAATGTCAACCATTTTACTATTGAAATGCAATGTAACTTTTTCATCTCGTGGATATAGTCCTGAAAATTGCATTGAAATATGGAAACTTTATTATTGTGAGTAATTGATGCAATATTAAGGCTTTATATACATATAACATATAGTACAATATGTATATTTTCTTTTAATATGTTTTCTTAAGTCCATATTATGTAGAAAGACACCATCATTGTGCAAGAGATATTCTTGAAAAAAAATAAACGATTTTTTTGATTTATGATTTTGTCAACCTGATAATTGACTCATATTTTCGAATCTTCCTCAAAATTGACACGTAAATTCAAAAGGTATTCATAGCTTTTTTTCCTTTTTATTATTTTTTAAATCTATTTTATTTTTAATCTTTTATTTTCCCCCAACACCTTTTTTTTATTCAGAATTCTTTTCATTTTTGGAGTTGAAGTTGGTATCGTGCTGAGTCGCCGTTTTCCGTGTTTCTTATTCGTCATTCTAAAGACAGAGGCGGGAAAACAAAACCAAAAAACGAACGTTTTAACATCGTGATTAACGCTGTCTTATTTAAATGCAACGCAGAACTTTTCTAGCGTTTGTATATATTTATTAAGCATATTATTTTTTTTTCAATTTTCTTTATTTTTTTGTGTGCATAACAATAGCTTGCGAGGACACCTGCCCAAAATTACAGATTCGTTTTTTCTCAATTCTCTATAGACATCGAACTTCTGAATGACATCGCTGATTTGATCTTTGTTTTGAATTATCTCAAGAGTGTGAATTTAATGATCACAAAATAGATCAAATATTTCAGAAAAAATACGTAAATTAGGATGAAAGAAAAAAAACAAACGGATAAAATCGGTGCAAGTGCAGGCAAATATCAAACTCCGATTTCCACCCGACAGACTTTTCAAAAATTGCCTTAAAAATGAGATTTGACAATCCGAAAAACCTCGATGATTCTAAGTATAAATACTCTTTTCATTTTCATTTTCTTTAAAACTTCCACGTTGCTCAAGTTCGTTCTCAGCATCCTTCTGTAGAGCTATATCTTCGTTCCCTCAAGTCTCCTCTTTATATGCGAGGATATTGTCCAGTTCAGAAAAGATTGTCATCAGATACCATTCTCAGCATCCTTCTGTAGAACAACATCTATGTTGCCTCAAGTCCCCTATTCATCTGTGAGGAAATTGCCAATCATACGCTACCATATAAGTGGATTTTTATTGCATAGCATTCTCATCATCCCTCTCTAGATCTCCGTTGCCTTGTCTCCTCTTCATATGCGAGGAAATTGTCCAGAATTCACTTCAAAATTAGAGGATTGTTATTACAAAACATTCTCAACATCCACCTGTAGAACCACGTCTCTGTTGCCTTAAGTCTCCTCTTCATTGCTTGGGATAGTTACTATGCACGATATTTAATATACCAGGGATGTCTATCAGACAGGGTGTCATGATGGCTGTATTGGCAGTTCAGCCTTCTTTTCTTTGTTTGTAACCCACTGTACATCTATATCCTTGACTGGGAATTATGGGGGAACATCGTGACGGCGTGTCGGAGCGGAGTTTAAGTATGTGTCCGTCAAGGCAATTGGGGTCATATATAAATATTTAGGGACACCCTCAATCGGAGAGCGTCTGTGTGGATTGGGTTAGCCGTTATGATGTTATTTCTAACTGGGCTACACCTGTACATTTATGTCCTACTTTTATCAAAACCTGTCACTATACAATGCACATTTGACTGCAATTAATATACCTGGGATGCCTTAACAGACTGGGTCTCATGATGAATGCATTAGGTTCCGTATATTGGTACCCCTGCATAATTTCTTTTAGGAGACTGATCACCCACTCAATAATAATAATAATAAATAATAGTGGTAGTAGTAGTGTATCTTTTGATGATCATATGATATTGTTGCAGCATACCTACAGACGATATGGTTATGTCCCCATTCACATAAATACAGTAGTAAATACTGTATGTTGGTCCGCAGTTGGAGATTCATTGTGGAATTCACTTGACACACTACTAGCAGTTGACAAATTCTTCTACGTGCCACTGGCGGATCTTATATGTGTTGTTCTTGTCCTAAGTATTATCGTTCATTAACAACCTTCATTATTATTCTATTCAGTAACCTTCCCTAGTTTACGATAGATAGATAGATAGATAGATAGATAGATAGATAGATAGATAGATATGAACTGGCTGAAATAGACAGGAACAGACTCAGATAGATAGGGTTTGACTGAATTAGATAGGAACAGACTCAGATAGATAAACAGACAGATAGAAAAAGATTGTGATAGATAGACAGATAGTGTTGCAGCATATCTACGGATGAAAATGGATATGTTCCCATTCACATAAATACAGTAGTAAATACTGTATGTTGGTCTGCAGCTGGAGATTCATTATGGAATTCACCTGGCTCACTTCTAGCAGTTGACAACTAATACGCGTCGCTGGCGAATCTTATATATGTTGTTCTTTTTCAGAGTATTATCGTTCATTACCAACCTTCGTGTGTTTATTCTATTCAGTAACCTTCCCTAATTTACAACAGATATATACATGATACAAGCTATGGAGCAAAAATTTCTAAAAAGGGAAGATACTTACTACACACGGTAATATTTAATATAATTTTAATACAGTAGCGTCAAAGAAAGCCATAACAAGTATACATGAAATGAGCTTTGGAATAAAGGTATTTAAAAAGCGAAAATACATTTTTTTATACACGTTCACATAATAATAATAATAATAATAATAATAATAATAATTTTAATACAGTGGAGTCAATGATGTGTACATTAAATATGTTTTAGTGTAAATATCGGTAAAAAACGGAAAGATTTTAAAAACATTAATAAATAATAGTAGAAATAATAGATATGTAACTAAAATTACTTTTTGAAAGAAATGTAAAAAGACGAAAATATTTCTGAGACATCAATAATAATAATAATAATAATAATAATAATAATAATGGTGTGTTATATAGTTTTTAGATATGTAATTGAAATAAGCTTTTGAGCAAAGATACGTAAAAAGCAAAAATACTTTCTATCCACGCTCGAATAATAATAATAATAATAATAATAATAATCCCTTATTGATATGGCAGTCCCTGCAGACTGCAATGTGTCTTTGAAAATCTTCAAAAAGCTATCAAAATACAGGGACCTTAAAATCGAAATCTGAAAACTGTGGCACATAAGAACATCAACAATTCCTGCTGAAGCTGGAGCCTTCGGATTGATTGGAAAACATTCCAGTAGACTCTTTGAAGGGATTCCTGGTAGCCCATGCCTTAAAAAAATACAAAAATTGTTCTCACCTTACGTAGGGCTTTGTCTATGTAAAATATGTGTGAATTTTTTTTCAAAATTACTCAGTGGAAAATGTCATAATGCCATGTCTGACCTAAGGTCTCTGGTCTCTGAAAAGAAACGAGTAAACACCAGAAATCAATAATAATAATAATAATAATAATAATAATAATAATAATAGTGGAGTCAAAGATGGCGTACATAAAATAAGCTTTAGACTGAATATTTTTGAGACATCCATTACTACTACTAATAATAATAATAATGGAGTGTTATATAATTTTTAGATATGTAATTGAAATAAGCATTGGTGTAAAGATATATAAATAAGAAACGAAAACGCTTTCAATACGTACTAGTTAGTGGCTTTGTAGTCAGTCTTAAGATGTGTACATAAAATAAGTTTTGAAATAAAAATCTATAAAAAAGCAATAATAATAATGAAATGGGGTCATAGACTTTGAACTATGTGTTTTGCAGCAAACGTCTATAGAGAAATAAATATTCTTGGTATAAGCCAATATTTAAAAAAAATAAAAGCTTTCTTACATTTCTTTAGGTACTTTAATCCTTGGTGTGACGATAAACTACATCCGGCAGCAATGTCTCTGATCGAGAGATTGGAGTTTTTGAGGAACGTGCAACCACCTTTTAATCGCTGTTGTTCCCAGGGCCACCCTGGCCTTTAACCTGAATATAGGAAATTATGTACAAAACATCTGTAGCTGAAGGCTTACTATAATTGCGTACAATATATATTTAGATAAAGCCATAAAATTGTTTTCAATATATTTAGATTTCGGCATTAAATAACCCATAGCGGTGTTGCTAAGCTCCGGCCTTCTTCAGGTGATTGGAATTTCGATTTGAACCCTTTATTTCGTCTACCGGGATACAAGAAAGCCGGTGCGTACAACGTCTGAAACGTTGCGAATATGGCGATGAAGATGAGGATAACAGTCTGAATAATAAAGCAAATAAACTTAATACCTCATCTCAAAGATATAGACAGATATTATTTGTCAATGCATTTAATGCTGAACAGAGATCGCATTATACTATAAATTTATGTTTTTTATAAAAATCCATCCTCGCAACAATATTTATTCTATAAAATCTTTGAGAATATGGTGGAAACGCGGTTGTAGGCAACATACGTATAATTATAAATATATTTTGTTCTGGATTTTAAAATAAATTGAGTTTTTTTTTTCCGAGATCAAAGGCAACCTTGACGATTCCAAGGTTCTGAAAGAATATGGATAAAGCTTGAAATTTTTTATTTAATTAAAGACAGTGGAGAAAAACTTCCATTTTTCATTCATCGTTTGAAGCTATATTTGATTTCAAATCAATGCTAATCAAATGGCAATATTATGTCCTCTGACAACTATTGCCTATTATATGTAAAATATCATCTATAAAATATCCACTTTCTATCAACTATTGGTTTTTATGTACAATTTAATGTATTAATAAGAAGAACATGTGCAAAGACATACAGTCCAATATCGTTGGCACTATTTTCTAGAAGATGTAGGAGAACTGTGACATTGGTGTCTGCAGTGATAACTAGGTCATCTGCATCTATATCTATAATTCTCAAACTGTGTGTGTGTCTGTGTGTGATCGGATATGCTTATGCGTTTTCCCAGTTTTCATCCAATTCCGACGATTTTTTTTGTTTGATAGATAATTTTTCAGTGCCGGTTTTGAGTCCAAATTGTTGGCGAAAATGGCTCTCCACTACTTCCTGTCCATTAGTACTCTCGGCATCGTTTTACTATTTAGTGTCTGTTCTTGGATATATATCTTTCATAAAAACTTTAACAAAAATAAATAGTTTAAACTATTATAGTAATATTATATATATATATCTATAATTCTCAAAATGTGTGTATGTATGTGTGTGTGTCTATGTGTGATCGGATGTTGTTTATACATTTCCACAGTTTTCATCCGATTTCGATGATTTTTTTTTTTTTTTTTTTTGATAGATAATTCTTCAGTGTCGGTTTTGAGTCCAAATTGGCTGACAAAAATTACAACCTTGAAGGTAAAACATCAAAAAAACTGATTGTTTACACTTTGCGCAAAAATCAGAGGAAAAAATCAATTTACTTTTCCCACATAAACTTCCAATCCTAGCTCATGCCGTGTGGGCATGATTCATATCCCCACACGTTTCCCATTGGTTGCTGCTGACTTTGATAATTAGCGTGTGCAGCAACGCATGTACGTGTGGCCTTGCAACACGCGCTGTGTCACACGCTGATTCGCCATTGCACGAAGCCCCTTTATACGCCCAATCAAATATTGCCGTGTCATACTGATTGTCTACGAATTCCTAAGCTCATTGCTACCGCTTAATTCCGCAAATACGCTTCTGCTTCTGTAAATCCAGGCCTGCTTACACATTCCCCCCCGTCTTGGCCAAGTTCCACTCTGTCTCAAGTAAGCTTAACTTTTCCGTTGCATAAGGTCTACTACTACAGTTTTATGGCGTTGCTTTCACTGTCGTTTATAGACGTTCCCAATTTGATTTTTTTATTGTCCTGTCAGTTTTGCATTGCATTCACCGTAGTAATAAGTAAGCTTGCTTTTTATTACTTAACATTTATTTTCCAACTTTTCTTGAAGTTAATCGAGCTTAGTGATCCCTTCTGGTTCTCTTCTGGTATTTACCCACACATTCCACTTGACACTTCATACTTGCCTAAGACATGCCACCAAATGAAAGAACAGATTTAACCGAAATCGACGTTGCTAACCGAAACGTTCCTCTGTGGCTCAATTGGTAAAAGCACGTCAGGCTATATGACGGTTCCGTATAGGATACAGGTTCGATTCCTGTCGGAGGACGCAAAATTTCTATGAAAATTTCTCGGACATTCAGGCCGGTAAAATTAAAATAATTGTCGGACTTTGTCTATTTCATAATAATATATATATATATATATATATATATATATATATATGTGTGTGTGTGTGTGTGTGTGTGTGTGTGTGTGTGTATGTGTGTGTGTGTGTGTTTCATTAAAGACCACAAACAATGTACTTAATAATAAAAAAGCAAAAGCCTAATTAAAAAGCAAATATAAAATCATTCTTGATAATGCCTAGAAGTGTATCCTCAAGTGCTCGGAATTATAGAACATTCCGACAGTTTCTACACACTTGTTCGAACACAGGTAAAATTAAAATGCTTAATCGCAGTACCTTGTCTGTTGTCTTTAATGAAACATGTATAAATAAAGGATTTCTGCCTAAACACACAATATATATATATATATATATATATATATATATATATATATATATATATATATATTCCCTGACGATCCGCTTAGGTGAAAACTTGGTAGGTTTGTCTGGCTCTCTAGGTTTGACTAGGTCTGCTCTACTTTTGTATTGAGCACTTTTAAGTTAGTTGATTACTCGTATCGGTTTTTTTTTCTTTGGGCTTTGGACCTGTATGCTGTACGTTTATTTTCGACAGACGTTCATGTTCATCGCTCTTTCTTTTTTTAAAACCATTTTTTCCTTCGAGATTGATTTGACCATTAGCAAATCAAGAAACCGAAGGTTTTCCGAGACGAGTGTAGTTAGTATATATATATATATATATATATATATATATATATATATATATATATATATATATATATCTTGCATTAAATACTGTTGGCATATATGGTCTGCTGCCCTGGTGTTCATCTCGAGGTCCTAGACAAAATCCAGAGACGGATATACAATGAGATAGGTCCTGATCTGGCATCTCGTCTACAGTCAATTTCTCACAGACGTGACATGGCTTCCCTCTGTCCTCATATTTTCATGGCAACTGCTCTGACGAGCTACTTTCACTGGTACCCCAACTGCTTGAATTTAAACGTGCTACTAGTTTGGCCTCTCAGTCCCACCCTTTCACTGTCGATACAGTTAAATGCAAACACAGACCCTGTTCCAACAGCTCCTTCTCTCGTACTTTTCGACAGTGGAACTTGCTTCCTTACTTGCTTCCCTGATAGCTATAATCTTCAAATATTCAAATTTAATGTCAATCGGTATTCTTCTGATGTCTTGATCCTGATTCCCCTCTTTACTCTTGCTCTCATTCTCTGTAACCTCTTGCGTGCTAATGGCACTCCCGCCTTACTTGTGGTGAAATGCTTTAAAAAATATGAACTATATTCGGCTGTGCTGAAACAAAACAAAAATTAAACCATCTTATTATTTAGAACTTTCACTCGGACTATTTTCTTCATCATTGTTATTGTTATCAT
The DNA here is from genome assembly GCA_903632075.3 of Acanthosepion pharaonis. Lineage (NCBI taxonomy): Eukaryota > Metazoa > Mollusca > Cephalopoda > Sepiida > Sepiidae > Acanthosepion > Acanthosepion pharaonis. Next base: position 126,991 of record CAHIKZ030003432.1, read on the forward strand.
AACGTTTAGGCCGGCCTTCATCAGGCCTATATCGAACTGGTTAACCTACTGGAAAGTCTGTAGTGAACACTTTATTTAATCTACGGGGGTAGACTGTTCTAGTTCTACTCTCCATGTCAGCTATCAACTTTCTGTACAACTCTCAAAACATCTATCATATGATCGATTATATATCATCTATCATGTCTCAATTAGTATATCCGCTATTGATTTCTTTCCTATAAATCTATAAATATCTCAGTTAAATAATACTATATATGCTATTACTTTTATTTCACAGACAATTATTTTTTTAGAGAGCTGTATTTCTGCTCTGATCTCTCATTTTGACCTTTGAGGACGGTATTTAGTCACCCCGCCCACGAGTGCATCATGTGGCACAAGGCCGGTTTAACGTGGGATCTCCGAACCCGTGGGATCGACCAAAAATATGCCCTTTGAACCCGTATAAGCCTCCCCGAAAGAGACTCCGCCCTTCGGCGTAGCCTCGTTCGGATTCCTCCCCGCCAGAAGGCAGAGAGTTCAACCGATCAGCCGGTCAGCCGGTCGCCCGACTTCGGACTGAACTCAAGGACAGATACAGGAAAAGAAAAGTAGTTGATTTTGATTTGCTGAACTAGCGTGGGAATGATAAATAGAGAAATGTTTTTTCAGGTATTCGAGTCTTACACGTCGAAGAATGTAGACGTGTTCCTTTCGTGACAGCAACGTCTCCCCCACTGGGGTGGGAGAGCGCGACCCCATTGTCTTGTAAAAAGATGTACACGTCAACGTGTTTAATAAAATAGCTGAGTTTAAAATTCCTTTGTCGGAGTTCTCTTTTATCTCCAAACAAAACAACTAGCGATCACAGGCAGTGAAAGAAGAAAACTTTATTATGATAGGGGCAAGAGGCTGTGGAACGTCTAGTTCTTATTTAGCATTGCACTACCTGGCAAAGAAATTGAACTCTAAATTACTGTCACCAAATTCATGAATGTTTTAATTAGGATAATGAACTTGGAGCCTTAAACCCAACATACCTGCTGAGTAGTGCTGCTGCTGCTGCCTGACAAGTTTGACTGCTGTTGGTGCTGTTGATGACTGTGTGTCATTTTTAGCTCTTTCCAAATGTTGGTTGGTTGATTTTGTTTAGCGGCATATCAACATCTCTGTGTTATTTAATGCCGAAATCTAAATATTTTGAACTCAGATGTATGTCTTCAATTACAGATAAAATGTATTGTTAGGCATTTCGTTTTAAATATGCATTTTTTTGATAATTTTGCTAAAGGTATTGTTTGTAATTTTTTTGTATAAAAATATATTGCTGGTATTTTTTACAATAGAAATGTATTTTTATAATTTGATTTATTTATTTTAATTGTTTCTTTTCATTTTGTTTTCCTTTCTTATTATTTTCTTTTATTTTTTTTTTTTCATTTTCTTCTCTTTATTTTCTTTTTTGGTTGGTTGATTTTGTTTAGCGGTATATTAAACTCTATTGCTGATTTAACGCCGTAATCTAAATATTTTTAACGCAATTTGATGCCTTCAACTACAGATAAAATATATTGTTAATCAATTTACTTTAAATATATTGTTTGTCATTGTATTGTTGGGCACGTTGTTAGAACGTTCGCTTTCTGACCATGAAACCTGAGTTCGAATCTCACCATGGTCGATTTATCAGGAAGAGTCACCTTCCTGGTGTGACGCCCCCCCCCGGGAGTCGCTGCGCCAAATGTAACGTCTGCCTAGCCGCGTCAGTCGTGTTGTCCCGTCCTGTGACGACCAACTGGCTTGGTATTGGTCGCGGCACCAAATGAGACGTTCTAACCTTTTGGTGATTCGGATGGGAATCTGGTTAGATTCGGTATCAGCCTTGTCGTTCCCAGTTCGCCTCCAACGTCTGGTTACCGAAATAACTGTTTCGATTTCCAGTCTAACCTACCCACGTTGTGAATTGATCTTAGGCAGACGAAATCAATCAGTCGCCGGGCCGTAATGCAAGTCGAGTTCGAATAAGGGCGATATCGCACAAGTATATGTAAAAAAAAAATAAAATAATAACTCGAAAAGTTCAAATGTGTTAAAAAAGGATAACAATATTTTAAATATGGTTGCAGAATACAAGACTGCGTCTACTTCCCAACCCGCTACATGGATTCGTGACACTTTGTGTTTGTTAGGCGAGTCTTAACATCTTAAGTTGTTTGTTCTTTTAAGAAACTGGTTCTTGGTGTGTCTTCAGGCGATATTCGTAAAACTAAGTCGTTCTTCAAAAATAAATTGTTCTTGATTAGAAGTTGAGTTCAGAATTTGCGCGAATCTTAGTCAGCTTCTACGAGGCGGGTCTTCAGAGCCTTCAGCTCACTGCAACTGCTTGCCTGTCTGTCTCCAACCCCAACTGGAACTGAACTGAACTGAACTACTGTTCACTCGCTGCGACACTGCTTATATGGACGCCGACCAAAACCGGGGTGGGCTTGTCGAGGTTTGAGGTTCCTTGATAATTCCAAACCCACAATCCACTTCTTTGTTTTCGGTCAGGAGAATTTTATCATTTTCCATTTTTGGAAGTCTTTTCGTCCTCTCACCTTCTTCTGTTCCCATATTGGTATCACACCATACCCTCAAAGGGTATCAACGGGTTTCCCCTCTCTCTCACAGTGGCATCTCACACCTATCCCCTCAATGGGTGCCAACAGGCCTCCCCTCCTACTTCACATGATTACCTCCGCCTAACGCTCATGCTACCATTCAGCCAATGGGCGCCCAGCGGCGTGGGTGTGGCCAGACTAGCCTCGGTTTCAAAAATCTTGCTCAAAGAAAAATATTTTTTTCTTTTCCTTTTCTTTCTTCTCTTCGAGGAGATTTCACACCCTAGACTCTTTATCTTAACCGAATTTCATATGGAATTCGTCAATTAGCTTTTCGCCAGCACCAAGCGGGTGCCCACCCAAACGTACCTGCACTCCTGACGCCAACCACTGATCCAATAAAACAGTCCCGCGACCACAGCCGTATTTCATATCGAATTCGTCAACGAGATTTTCGCCAATTATCAAGTGGGTGGTCAATTGGACGTTCCGCATTCTGGCGTTATCTATTCCTGATAAAATAATTTCGCCACCATAGCCAGTTTCGACACAAAACAGATGCCTTTTTCAAACGACCTTCTTGTAGATAACTAACGGTTTGGTCTTTTGTTTTTGTAACTCTGTGTGGTCCAAATGGACATTTTCGGGTTTTTTTTGCGACCCAGTTAATTTTTATCTATTTAGAATTCTGTCTCTGAGGTTATTTGACCAACCTGGAATTTCCACCCGCCCCGTGACATAAATCAGATTAAAAAATCTTACCACTCTTCCTTGTCAGAAAGATAACACCGCTTAGTGTCCTTTTCGTGATGGCTTCTTATCACCTAAATGTAATTCTCGCCTTTCTTTTTTTTTTTCCTTCTTTCTTTTTTTAGCAAGCCAAATAGTGCCACAATGATAAATCGTGAGATTCTTGATATCATCGGTCTAGAAGAGGCGATCCCACCGTGTGGCACCTTTAGAAAATATCTGAAAACATACCGCGGGTTGAGTCAAGACGGAACCGTTGGTAGCCTTTGATGGTTGGGCTAGCACGATGTCGCAAGTCATCGTGACCGAGGGTTTAAACATGCTAGCCTTGTTCAAAAAGTTGATAACGCGCTCTCTCTCAGAAGCTGCAACTACGGTCCGCTCAGCATATTGCAGTATCAACCACGGGTGGGTACTGTGGGTGTTGAACAAACATAAATATGCCTGAGCAGGCGTCTGCAATGGGGATTAGCTAGCCGCCCTAGTAGACTAGCATCATCGAATTAGAGAGTCTGCGCCATTTATCTTTACCAGATCTATTGTTGATCATTTTACTATAAAATGTTTAGTAATTTTTTTATATAGGTGACCCCAAAAAATGGGAACTTTTTAACAATCCAATAAAACCAAGAGTGATGGAAACAAAATATTTTATTCATAGTAATTAAAACCTTAAAATATGCCATTTAAGAAACAATGATGGAAGTTTCATTTTTTTTAAATTACGTCCTGTAGATGGCGTCCTCCTGTACGAATGCATTCTTGAAATCTGCTGTTGAGATTCCTCATTGACTGCAGCAACATCTCAGCTGGGATACTGTTAATTTCATCTTGAATTCTACATGGCGGAATGTTTACTTGCTCAAGGTCACTGTCGCGCAGTGTTGCCACTTGCTCATGTCTGGCAATACGCACTTCAAAAATTCCCGTTTTTGGGGGTCACCCTGTATAAAAAGTATTGGTAGAATTTTTACTATAAAACTGTTTTTTATACTTTCATGGTATTTTATTTTCGTTTGGGTTTCACTGTTTAGCTAGAACCATAGCAAGTGCTACCACCCCGGGTCAGAATGATCGTGGAAATCGAAATCCTGTCTCCCGATCAAAAGCCTTGATGCCGGATGTAGTTTATCGTCATACCCAGGACTATTTTCCGAATGTACAATAATATAAATGATATCTCCCCATTCCAGAGATTCAGACAAAGATAAAAAAAAAAGATATAAACGTTGTGTTTCTTTTTGTTTAATTTAATTCAACACGGTTTAACCTCATTTCGAAGAAGGGTTTTCGGCCTTAACTATGGAAGTACTGGGGTTAATGTATTCTCTGGATCCTTCTTCTACAACTGATCAGATTTGGAGTTGCTTGTTCAAGAGGATCTTAAGAGGATTGAGAGAAAGTTAAAACCACTAGAGAAAAAGAACAAGAGAAGATATTGTAGAGGGTGAAGTTTTGATTCGTAATTTCTTCATTTTCAGGAGAAATCATTTTGAAGACGTCACCGACGGATTTGAGCAGATTTTCAGCTCGAACTTTGCTGTTTTCAGTCGCTTCAGGCGAAAAGCACTTGATATTTTCCAATGACATGAAACTGGATAAAAAATACTTGATTTGCTCTCCCGAGTTCAAGTGGTGCGCGTGATTGCTTTGAAACATTTCTAAATCCCTCTTGACCTTCAAAGCTTGCAAAGAGCTGTTGCTCATCGTTGAAACGATTGGATTTAGATATGAACTGTAAGAAGAGAAACCAATATTTGGCTGAGTTGTTTCTGGTTTGTGTGTATGTGTGTGTGTGTGTGTGTGTGTGTGTGCCGGCAAAGGGTGAAATATCTCGAGTTAAAGCTAGAAAGGCAAATAAGACAAGTCTTTGTTAATGTTAGTTTGAAAATGAAGGCTTATAAAAGATCAGATATAAACTTTTAAAATATTTTTTTGTATTCAATAAGCATCTCAGATCTTATTTATCCAGATAAAGACTAGGTGCCCACACGCAAAAACCCGCACACATATAGATAAAGCTTAGATGTTTCCGAAGATATATATATATATATATATATATATATATATATATATATATATATACGTAGTATGTGAGCCCCCCTGAATAGACACACGCACACAAATAAAGCCTGCATCTCTACATGTACACACACGCATACACATACGTAGTTTAAG
>CAHIKZ030003432.1:137500-190000 GCA_903632075.3 Acanthosepion pharaonis
TTTCTTCTAAGTTGAAATGATGATCCCTCTTGCTGTTGTGACCTCATCCAGTTTTCCTCTCTACTCTTCCCCCTTTTTTAAACTTATTCACTGTTGTCTTGATGATTCTTGAATGGACTTTGAAGATAGAAGCTAGAGTATGAAGGTTGGCATCATTACTAAAGGTCTGAATGATCTTTTCCTCTCACCATTGCTCATCTGGGAAGAGAGTAGGGCTGACACAAAATGGTTTTAACCTGTTCTATTTGAATCTAAATATATCATAGGTTTCATTGATTCTTACGACAAATGATATCAAGATGGCGAAACGTCTTATATGGAAACCTTTATCATATTATGTATAACATCTTCGTATCAAGTCGACATATATTGTTGATTCCTGTGTCCTTCCTCGCTCTACACACACACACACACACACACACACACTCACACACACATACACATTCACGGCACACACACACACGTATATTGAGATATGTTTTATTAAATAATTTAGACAAGTTTTGTCTACATATTTTCAATTGGATCCTTTCATATTCACGGATAAGCTTTTTGATGTCGTTATTGAAGGACGAGAGAAAATCGTCGTGTTGATACATATTTTTTTTTATTCCGGGTACTTTCGACACGGCACAGTATTATTATCAGGGTATTGTTTATTGCAAGACAAATATTATAGTGTTCATTATTGTCGAAGACAAAATTGTTGTCTTCATCTGAAAGTTAAATTTCTTACATGTAGAGTGAGGAACGCTGAGTCAGTGCATAAGCGCTGACACCGTTTAAGGGGAGGTAACTAAGTATGGTTGGAGTAGTAAAAAAAGAAACTATTAGTGCGAACCTTGGCATTTCAAACTATCTACTGCACACATTTTAAAACATTTGTGGAGTATTCATAATTTTATTAAGGTTTGGTTTCAATTTTTTCTTGTAGATAGCTTCGAGAATCTTTAGTTTATGTTTATTCTTTTGGTTTGGTTTGGATTGGTTTGGTTAACGGCATATCAACCTCAATGGGTTATTTAAGGCTGACAACATTTTCATTGTTGGTAATATTTTTTTTTCCAAAAATCTATTTCTGGTAACAATTTTTCCTTCAAAGAATCTATTTCTGGTAACAATTTTTCCTTGAAAGAATCTATTTCTGGTAATATTTTTAACTTCAAAGAATCTATTTCTGGTAATAATTTTCCTTCGCTGGTAATGTTTTTTTTTTTTTTCAAAAAATGTATAGCTGGTAATATTTGGTTTTCTTTTTTACAAAAATGTTTTACTGGTAATTTTTGTTTTTGAAAAATGTTTTGCTGGTAATAACTTTTTTTACAAAGTATTTCTGGTATTAAAACCTATTTTGACACTTTAATAATTTTTGACCCAGTTTCGGGGTTAAATATCTGCCCATAGTTGGGAACCTAACAGGTGTTACCACCCCGGGTCAGGGTGAACCTGGGAACATCAGCAATTAAGAGGTGGCCCTCAAAACCTCCTGATCAGAGGCCTTGCTGTTGGATGTAGCTTACCGTCTTAACCAGGACGCGGATGTAGTTTATCGTCATACCAAGGACGGGTTTATTCTTTTAGTGATATATATATATATATATATATATATATATATATATATATATATATATATATATATATATATATAAAGAAGCAGATGGAGTATTAATCTGACTGAAACTTGAATTCAAATCTACGAATGTCCTCGGGAGAATTGCAGTGATAAATATTTCGTTTCTGACTAAAATCTCCAACCCATTGCAGCTTGTTGAAATGAGTTTTCTCTGATTTTCTGCTTATCTTCAATACGCAACAATCTTTTATTTACTTATTAGTAACTAGCAGTAGAGCCTGGCGTTGCCCGGGGATGTAACAGTAAGAGATAGATCAAGTATCGACCATCATAAAGACTGAAAAATAAAATTGACAAAGATTATTGTTTAAGGTTGACAGACACGTATGTCTTAATTAGTGTTATTTTTCTTTATTTTTTTTTTTTTTTTACGAATTGGTCAAACTCAAACGTTTTCAATCGTTATGAGTCTACCGATTAAATAGAATTTTATTATAAACAATTGTCTTGTAAATGGAATTTTTAAAGCATTCTGAATGTAAAAATAAAGAAAAAAAGTGTGCAAGACAATAAGAAACACTACCTGCCAAAAAAAAAATGAAGTTTTGTTGAAATCGGTTGAAAAATGTAGGAAATCCGATCCAATATATAAACGAACACACACACACACACACACACACACACACACACACACACACACACACAAACACAAACAACCTGGGTTTTATAATAAGTATAACTCGATATGAGTTGTCCCCTTTCATTCTCGCGATGATGCCTCTTAATCGTGTTTTCAAATTGATTTCGTGCAAAAACAATTGTTTTTTTCCAATTTTGGCGCTGTCAGAACCACCGCAACGTAATTTTACGTAGTCCTGTGAAGTTTTGTTGAAATCGGTTGAAAAATGTAGGAAATCCGATTCAATATATAAACGTACAGACACACACACACACACACACACACACAATCTGCGTTTTATAATAAGTAAGATTATTATTACAGTCTTATTACTTTTTTAAAGTTTTCTTTTTAGAACATGTCTCTTACGCATATTTTGTTCTCTCTCTCTCTCTCTCTCTCGCGCGCGCGCGCTTACTCATGCTCTCTCTTTATATTCATGCTAATATTAACCATTTCTATATATGAAAACATTCGACGCTCATTGAGCGAGCAGCCAGTATTGCTACCAATTAAAATTTATAAAATCTCTCATTTAAAACAATTTATCAGGAAAAAAGGATTCTCAAAGTCAAGTAACTATTATACCTCTTTCTAGTAGTGATGGGAGCTTCTTTCTTAACCTATTGTTTGAAGTGGTTTGTAATGTCAATATCTCGGTTATATAATTCTTTTTCTCTTCGAGTTACGTGTAATATCCATTTTAGTTCTTGCTACTGTTGGAAGTCCTCAAGAGATGTGGTCTCTGTTATATGGTGCTCTTCTTTTGTTTTTGATTCTGTAAGTGTCAATCCACAACCTTCGAAGAAAGATGATCTTCGCCAAGAACCACAGACTTCACTCGCTCAAAGCCATTTTTACCATTCAATGTTCACTTTTTTATTTATATTTACATACGCTCTATCTCTAATATTGAGCACTTTATCTCATAAATATAGCACACCTTAAAACTATGTTTCTTCATATATATATATATATATATATATATATATATATATATATATATATATATATATATATATAAAATGCCTTAAAATAATTGTCGGACTTTGTCCATTTCAAAATGTGTGACCTCATTTGTTTACATTTGATACGCCATAAGCAGATATGAATGTACGTGAGAGATTCATGGAAGATTGAAGTTCAAATACAGTAAATTAGACCTTGCTAACGGAGCGCGCTTCAGTGGCCATATCGGTAAAGGCACGTCAAGCTAAATGACGGTTCAGTATAGGATACAGGTTCGAATTCTGTCGGAGGACAAATATTCTCTGGGAAAATTTTTCGGATATTCAGGCTGGTAAATATTGTTTAATACTATTTATTATAAACAGAGCATTTACTTAAATATTTGTATCTATAAAAAAGATTTTTTATATATATATATATATATATATATATATATATATATTCACATAAATATAATGCATATATATATATATAATATATATATATATATATTATACGTTTATTATATATATATATTAGTTAATTTAAGAAACAGACAACCTTTAAGGGTTCATAGGATTATAGTTTATTTCCCCGGGAATGGGCTTTTTTTGGTTCATCGGATCCTATTTCCAAACAGAAAAAAAATGGTTTAAAAGCGTAGATATTATTCTTATACACATGTTTTTGAGAGGGCAGCTTTAAGTTGATATAAAGTGATAGAGAGAGAGGTGGGTACAGAAGGAAGACGATAGATATGTGATCGAAATTAGGGAGGGAAAGGTGAGATAGGAAGATGTTTATATTTATCTTTATTATGTGTAAGGGTGGGTAGGGTAAGAAGCCAGACATGTTAACCTATTTAACAAGTTTTTTTCAGAGATAAGACAGATTAGAAAACGAATAGGGAAACAGAAGTGGGGGGGAAGGAAAAAGAAATGAAAGAATAAATTATCATATAGGCATATTGCAACGAAATTCAAGAATACAGATTAATACAATTTACAGTTAACACTTGACATTAGCTTAAAGATTAGCATCAGATTAAAAATTAAAAATTACATAAAAACAACATTATTAATATTGTTGATAACAACTAATAGTTAAAATCTAAAATTCAAGCTTTAAAAATTCCAAACAATATCGAAAAAAATTATAATATATATATATAATATATATATATATATATATATATATATATATATATATTGAACAATGAAAAATATTAAAAAATTAAAATCTTCAGACACACTGGGTTGTATATTAATATTCTTTCGTTTTTATTATTATTTCAGTTAGATTCCTCGACTAGTTTCGGCCAAAATGGCCATCATCAGGAGAAAAATAATTTTCTGCTTGCTGGTAGCAGTGAACTACAGAAATGAATGTCTTGATAGAGAAAATGAACTTTTGTCTGTAGTTTTCATTTGTTTTATTTTTATTTTTTAACGCGAATTTTGGTCAGTTTTTGTGTTGGTGAAACAGTCTCTTTTAAGTTGTTATTTGACATAAGAGCTGGATGGATTCATGCTGCTCTGAATTCCCTTGGTCATTTTGACAGTTTTATTGGTTCCTGGAAACTCTGTGTGTTATTTGGTTCTTAGGGAATGAGAGAGTATGATGTGTGTAAGCGTGTTTGTTACTATCGGTGTGTGTTATCATTTGGCTCATTATGGAATGAGTATGTGTGTAAGTGTGTATATTCGTGTGGGGGTGTATAAGTGTGAGGCGTCAACACCTTCGTAAGCATGTCTGTCTTGTGTGGATGAGAAATGTGGGTAGGTCCTGATTCGTGGGGTTATATATTAATACTATCTATATTGTTTAATTTGTGATTAAGCCTGCCTGGATAGTGCGTTTTTAAATTTCGTATCCACTTATTTTTATGGAACTCTAAAATCTTTCTAATGTTATCTGCTCTAAACTTTTCTATTTTGTCAATTATAGTGAATTTGGCATATATATATATATATATATATATATATATATATATATATATATATATATATATATATAGAGAGAGAGAGAGAGAGAGAGAGAGACCAAAATAGAGAGGACGTCATTTTACATTTAGGCGTCTCTTTCAGCCAGCACCTTTTTCAAAACGAGAATGCTGGCACGTAGAACAAAATACTCAATGACACACTGGTAAATAGCGAACGAGGAGGAAAAATTTAACACGATTAAAATAGATTTTAATTGTAAATATATTAAGGAATAAAAACTAAATAAAAGGTATAAAAAAGAGTATAGAATAAAAAAAAAATTACTCATATTCCCCAGATCAAACATAAAGAACGGACGAAGTGTGCCTTTTGCTTAAATAGTCTTGGCCGATGAAATTTAATATACACGGCCTCAAGAACTTGAAGATGGTGGACGGAGCCAGCTCTAAGAATGAAAATAATTTGTCATCTGAATCGGTGACACAGTCAGGATTGTTCAATAAATCTGGGTGTAGTTGTAATTTTTATTCATATCTATATATCTACCTTGTCCCTTGTTAATGAACTTGTGAAGTCAATTTTCTTGTAAAACAATATTAACAGAAAGACTTCAGAAATTTCAACTGACAGAAACGCTACTTATCTGTCAATAAATGTCGACTTTTTTCTGTAAACGACTGTCCCACCAGTACCGTAAGCATTACCTATCTGTTTATGTTCATATCTATCTATCTATCTATCTATCTATCTATCTATCTATCCCATCCTATATCTACCTATCTATCAATCTATCTCATCCTAAACATATCTATCTATCTATCTATTTATCTACCGTTTTCTCCATTTGTCTGATATTTTTCGCCACTAGTTGTTTTTGTGTTTTTTTTTCTACTTTTCTTTTATCTATGTCTGTAACTATCTTTGAAAATTACATTTACTTTCTTTTTTATTGGGGTTGTGTGTGTGTGTTTTTTTTTGTTTTTTTTTTCTCCTTCTTTAATAAGCACATCTGTCTATTTCCGTCTTTTTATCTCTCTATTGATGTCCATCTGATTTTATCAACCATGGCCCATTCCTCATTTAGCAAAAGCTGGGATCATTTCGATAAACATCATATCCTCTTTTTAAAGAGCCACTACAATCTGTACGCATTAATTTGTTATTCAGTCAGTATGAGTTATAGTCAACAGATGGTTGTTTATCCCTCTTTCTCACTTACTCTCCTTCTCTCTCTCTCTTTTTCTCTCTCTTTTTTTCTCTCTCTCTCACTCTTTCTCTCTTTCTCTCTCTTTTTCTCTCTCACTCTTTCTCTCTTTCTCCTTCTTTCTCTCTATCTCTCTCTTTTTCTCACTCTCACTCTTTCTCTCCGTTCTCTTCATTTTCTCTCTTTCTGTCTCTCCTTCTTTCTCTCTCTATCTCTCTCTCACTCTTTCTCCTTCTTTCTCTCTCCATCTCTCTCTTTTTCTCTCTCTCTCACTCTTTCTCTCTTTCTCTCTCTTTTTCTCTCTCACTCTTTCTCTCTTTCTCCTTCCCTCTCTCTTTATCTCTCTCTTTTTCTCTTTCTCACTCTTTCTCTCCGTTCTCTTCATTTTCTCTTTTTCTCTCTCTCACTCTTTTTCTCTTTCTCTCTCTCACTGTTTCTCTCCGTTCTCTTCATTTTCTCTCTTTTTGTCTCGCCTTCTTTCTCTCTTTTTCTCTCTCTCACTCTTTCTCTCTTTCTCTCTCTCTTTTTCTCTCTCTCTCACTCTTTCTCTCCGTTCTCTTCATTCTCTACCTTACTTTCTTTGTTTTCTTCACGTTTTTATATCAAACTGTCGACTTCTACTATTTTCTATATTTTTGTAATATTTTCGTTTGTGTGTGTGCGCTTGTGTAAGCGTTTGTGTGTGTGTTATCGGCACGGTAATTTCAAATTCCCAACGAATCCGTGAGGTTCACTCTCGCACAAATACCATTGGAAAGATATGGATACATCTCTTCCCCCCCCCACTAACTATGCCAGATTGGGTCCCCTAGCGTTGGTTGGCAACCATTTTCAGAGTTCAAAACCGGTTGAGCTAACGGCTAGCAATTCCAACCCATAAAAACTTACTCGATACATAATCTACAGCCGCAAAGACAAACGTGGTGAGGTAGTGAGAGAGATCGACTGATTTGGGGTTTTTTTACGGTTTATCAACCTTTTGCGGGTTATTTAAAGACAGAAAATATTGTCGGATTGTAAGAATATTTTGGAGATAATAATTACAGACTTACACAAGACCTAGCAATTAACTCATAGATTAGGAGGGAGATGAGTATTTGCACGGAAGTAGATATAACGATCCCGACTAGAACGTGAAGTCGGCTTTCCCATTTCCGGGCCGTTAGCCATTACCCCATTCGCATATCCAAGCTTACAGCAGCTGGTATACCCAATCAGTCACTCGGCTAGGTACAGACCAGGATCGTTGTTGCTTAACTTCAATGTTTCTCTCTCTCTCTCTCTATCTCTATCTCTCTCTCTCTCTCTCTATCTATCTATCTATCTATCTATCTCTCTCTCTCTCTCTCTCTGAGAAGAAAGTCACTTTCAAGACACTCCAAAAGTCTTTTCGCGTGTCACACGTAAAAATGTATGCAGTGGCGAGGTTGGTTTGCAAAGCTATATGCCGGCTGATGTGGGTTCTGCAAAGCTATATGCCGGCTGATGCGGGTCCTGCAAGGCTATATGCCGGCTGATGCGGGTTCTGCAAAGCTACGTGTCGCTGATGATGCAGTTTCTGCGGGTTCTGCAATGCCGTGCCGGATGATGTGGGTTCTGCAAAGCTATATGCCGGCTGATGCGGGTTCTGCAAAGCTATATGCCGGCTGATGCGGGTTCTTTAAAGCTATATCCCGGCTGATGCGGGTTCTGCAAAACTATATGCCGGCTGATGCGTGTTCTATATGTCGGCTGATGCGGGTTCTGCAAAGCTATGTGCCGGCTGATGCGGTTTCTGCAAAGCTATATGTCGGCTGATGCGGGTTCTGCAAAGCTATGTGCCGGCTGATGCGGTTTCTGCAAAGCTATATGTCGGCTGATGCGGGTTCTGCAAAGCTATGTGCCGGCTGATGCGGTTTCTGCAAAGCTATATGCCGGCTGATGCGGGTTCTGCAAAGCTATGAGCCGGCTGATGCGGGTTCTGCAAAGCTATATGCCGACTGATTCGGGTTCTGCAAAGCTTAATGCGTAGCCTCGTTCGGGTTCATCCCCGCCCGAAGGCAGAGAGTTCAACCGATCAACCGGTCGCCCGACTTCAGACTGAACGGTATTTAGTCACCCCCTCCCAACGGGGGCATCATGTGGCACAAGGCCGGTTTAACGAGGGATCTCGAGCCCGTGGGCTCAGCCAAAAATATGCCCTTTGAACCCGTATAAACGGGTTCAGGGTCGGTTTACCCCCCCCCCCAAACGAGACTCCGCCCTTCGGCGTAGCCTCGTTCGGGTTCCTCCCCGCCCGAAGGAAGAGCGTTCAACCGATCAGCCGGTCAGCCCGTCACCCAACTTCAGGCTGAACTCTCTGCTTCCTCTTGAGGCGCAGTATTTATTAGGTATGGAATAGTCCATTATGTTATTATGGGTAAGGTCCCGTAACACAATGCAAGTGTCCCGATACTTTTTGATCAAAATAAATTGAGCTACCGAGTTTTACCTCACTCAGTCGCCTTACCATTTTACTTTTTCGTTCTTAGCGAATGTGCGTGCGTGTGTGCGCTGTTTCCCAGCTGGCAATGTCTCATATCGTATGTCTTTCTATCAAAGATCTCTAATCCGATCACATCACGTCTGCCATTTCGCGTAACGTCTGCTCTGTGATCGGCAGTTGGAAATAAAAAGCAGGGACAGGCGGAAATGGCGAACATCGTGTTCATTGGCTTTTTTTTTTTTTTTCATATATTTTTAAACATTTTTTTTTTTTTGACGCGATCGCTTCCACTTCCGACTACGCATGCGCGTCTGTGCTGATGCAGTCTTAACACAATGGCGTAGATCTGAACGCTTTTGATTAGAGCTTTCTCTCATTTCTATATTCCTGGTAACAGCATACAGTAATACAATGATTATCCGACAGTAGAAAATTATTTCTCTCTATATCTCTATTTTTTTCTCCGCTTATATTTAGATGGCTTGACGGCTGTGTTTAAGCATTGACTTCAATGTTCACTTTTACATTTAAATTTTTGTCTCACAATCGCAAATAGCGTGAAACCCAGGATCACTAACTCACATCAATCCAACTAAATATATTAGCTTTATCACTAATATTGAGCGCTTTCAGTAATACCGCGCATATATAATATATAAATAATATATATATAAATTTATATATATATATATATATACACACATCTTTGCATATATATATATATACACACACATATATATATTATAAATATATATATATATATATATATATATATATATATATATATATATATATATATATATATATATATATATGTTAAAGAAAAGATAAAATATATATATATATATAAAAGTGAACATAGAAGTCAGCACAGTCTATTTAATGCTAGATGCCACGAGTGTTGTTACTTTTCTCGGCTATTTATATATATACGGGTCAGTGGTGCTGTGAGTAGTCTATTTTGGCGGTTATTTTAGCGGAATTCGTTTATTTACTTATTTGGGTTAATATATATATTAAAGAGGGGAGCGAACCCACAAATGTTATAATGTTTTTTTTTTAAATATATATTATAAATTATTTTCCATATTTTTGCTACACGAGTTTCCGGTCTCGCGATCTTCATCAGGCAAAGAGTGATTTTTTCAACATATTAAAATAAATTAATTTTCCTCATGTTTTCCGATGTTCAAGCTTTGTCTTTTGTGTGTAGTAGTAATCTAAATTCTTTTCTTGGACTTGTGGAGAAAATATTCTTCTGCTTATGGGGGAATAAAACAGTTAAAATTGCTTAGAGAAAGAGCGAAGGAAGGAGGTTTTCGTTATTATCTTTTGATGACTCCTGTATTTTTTAAACCTATCTCCATTTTTGTGCGTTGTGCGTGTTATTGCTAGAATGTGTATACATTTTCCTTCTGAATACATATATATTTTGTTATTATAAGCAAATTGTATATATATATATATATATATATATATATATATATATATTTTTGTATAACGATCATAAATAGTGTATATATATATATATATATATATATATATATATATATATATATATATATATATATATGCACAGACAAATACAAACACTTCCTATGTTGTGTAGGTTTCGTGTGTGTGATTAGTCTATTGTTTGTGTTTCCCAGTTCGTGTATATATATTCGTTCTCCAGAGATATTAGTGTGTGTGAGTTTGTGTGGTCCGACTAGTGTACTCAGCCCTAATGTGTTATGTTGTGGTTATGTGTGTGAGGTTATGATCTGTTTAAATTTGCTCTGTTTATTGAAAATAAACATGGAGCTCTTTTTTGTGAGTCAGTTTTCAAATTCTATGTATTAGTAGGACTCGCCTGAATTATACCAACGGATTACTACCTATATATATATATATATATATATATATATATATATATATATATATATAAGGAAAACTTATATAATCAGTTATAAATTTATTTCAAGTTATCTCTCTCTCTCTCTCTCTCTCTCTCTCTCTCTATATATATATATATATATAATATAATATTATACAAAGAATTAAATAGCAATGTTACTTTGTATAAATTGTTTATATATATATATATATATATATATATATATATATATATATATATA
The DNA here is from genome assembly GCA_903632075.3 of Acanthosepion pharaonis. NCBI lineage: Eukaryota > Metazoa > Mollusca > Cephalopoda > Sepiida > Sepiidae > Acanthosepion > Acanthosepion pharaonis. Next base: position 148,432 of record CAHIKZ030003432.1, read on the forward strand.
TATATTATATTATTCATGCAAAAAAAACAAATACAAAGGTTAATGATTTAATTGTTTTGAAATACATCAGGACAACAAAAATATATATACAAAAACCCCGAAAATATTTATGAGAAAAGATCCTTGTTTTGGAAATTTCAGTCGCAACGCTGAGTTTGAATTTATTTTTCTGATTACAATACATCTATTTTCTGTTGTCCTTAGTACTGAGAGTAAAAACAAGAACAAAAATCTATTCCATATTTTGACTCTCAGTAATAAGGAACAGACGAAAGTTTATAAAAATAATAAGAACTTATGCAACTGAAATTTATAAAACAAGGATCTTTTCATTCATAAACAGGTTCGGGTTTTTGTATATTATTTGAATTGTTCATCGATGATGGATTTCTCGCCAATTAAATCGTTAACCTTTTGTATTTGTTTTTGTATGAATAATTCATGAATTTGTAAATTAATTGCACCTTTATTGAAATATATATACATACATACATACACAGATTGGTTAGACAGGATATATATATATATATATATATATATATATATATATATATATATATATATATATATATATGGACAGAGAGAGGAGAGAGAGAGATGATAACTAGCACTTCCTTAGAGAACAAAGCCATTTCTTCAACGCTGGAGCCCGCCTATAATTTTGCAAAACCAGCCGCGGTACTGCATACATTTTTATGTATGACACGCGAAAAGACTTTTGGGCTGTCTTGAAAGTGACTTCTTACCTTTTCATATGCCTCTTCAGTCCGGCGTCAGAACTGCAATTTTTATAAAAAATAAACAAAACAAATAAAAGAAAAGAAATGCCCAGCTGGTCTTTCTGGCAGGACATTCACAGATTCGACAACAGACTGCCGAAATTACATCTGATCTTTGATTATTAGCAAATCCGGCACGTGATCGAACAACCTACCAGCAGATTTTACATTATAATCTCAGACTGAATACCGTCCTTGGCATGACGATAAACTACATCTGCGTCCTAGGGAAGACGATAAACTACATCCGCGTCCTTGGTAAGACGATAAACTACATCCGAAAGGAAGGCTTCTGATCAGGAGGTTTTGAGAATCATGGAATCACCTCTTAATTATTGATGTTCCCAGATCCACCCTTACCCGGGGTGGTAGCACCTTTCAGGGTCCCAGCTATGAGCAAATATTTACCCCCCCCCAAAAAAAGGGGTAATAAACACTATAAAAAATAGTTTTTAATCCCAAAAAAATTTTTTTACCAACAATAGGTTTTTGAAAAAGAAAAATATTACTAGCAAAAGATTTTTGGAAAAAAAATATTACCAGCAATAAAAAATGTTGTCGGCATTAAATAACCCATTGAGGTTGATATGCCATAAAACAAAACAAACCAAACCAATTCAGAGTGAATATCTTCTGAGATCGAGTCTATATCACCTTTCCCAAGAGCCCTTTTCAACTTTAAATGTTTCAATGCTTTACGCCTAAACGCGATTGCAACTATCAAAAAAATAAATTTCTCCAACCAAAACAAATCTCTGCCTCCTCTTTGACAGTCTTTGACTAAAGATTTTTTCAGGTTTTCCTCAACAGAATTCTTGAATGGTTTCTTGGGTTTGTTTCTGGTGCGCTTACCAAGAGTGAGCTCTCCATAAAACAGGTGCTTAGGGAATCGCTCACCGACTATATTCTACGAAGATAAACAAACCCGTTATACGATGCCTGAAATAATGGACAGTTACAATTTCTAATTAACCACAAGCTTGGTTGAACCGAATCCTGAGAAGTGATTGTAATTCTAACAGTATGCATAAGATTGTGTCATATATATTTACAGCGACCTTTCAGAAATATCTAAACTGCCAGTGTTATACAATTGCTTTCGCAGATCAAATGGTTAAAAATATTTTGAGCAAGAGATGGGAGCTGTGTGTCTTGGCGAAAACCATACTTCAATAAGGCTTGTGGACTGTCGATACAGGATCACAAAGAACTGTACCAGATAAGGGAAACCACATCACTTGAGGTCTTTCAAGAGCAGCAACAGTTAAAATAGAAGATAATAACTGCTATGGGTCCTTACCTATAACTACAGAATGAACTCTTCCTAACACTGTGTATACTACGCCTCTCTCAAGAGAGGGTCGAATCGACCCGCTTCTCGTCTTGACGGTCGAACTCTGCCTGGAGCGAACCGGACGAGGCTCCGCCGAAAGACAGGGAGCAGAGAGGAATCTCGTTTATACGAGTTCTACGGCATTTTTTTTTGGCCGAGCCGAAGCTCGGAAAACCCACAAAGTCTCGTTGCAACCCTCGTGGGGGGGCTAGATAGTGAATCAAGCCGATCTTCTCGGCTTGACGGTCGAACTCTCTTGCCTCTGAGCAGAGAGGAACCCGGACGAGTTCCGAAGGGCGAGTCTCGTTTTGACCAACCCGATCCCGTTTATACAATGGGCATTTTTTGGCCGAGAAAACGGGCCTGGAAACCCACGTCAAACTCGGCCTTGTGCCACATGCAACCCTCGTGTGGGGATGGCTACATACTGAATCGAGTCGAGCCAATAGTAGTTCACTCCAAACCAGACTGACAGTCATACTAACACCTTCCACCTCTTGTATTATTATTTCGTGTAATATACCTTCGTTATTTCTATTCTTGTGTTCGTGTTTTTCTTCCTTGGTTCTAACCTGGACCATAACAATAACATAATCAAGATCTGAATGTTCCACACGGCTCCTATTACTATTTGTCGTGTTTTTTTTTTTGTTTTTTGTTTGTTTGTTTGTTTTTTCAATTTTGGGCATCGCATATCGATGGGTCTATTTTTCCAGTTTTCTTTCGTTACCAACATATTTCAGCAATTCCATCGTCTTTACTTTTATTGTTAGCATAGCATTTCGAATGGTGGGCACGTTGATGTAGTATAATGGTTAAAAAGCTTGTCTCATTCGATCAATTACGACTGAATAGTGAGTTCGATCCTCATTGGGTGCATCACACTTTTGGCCTTGTGCTACATCTATTCGACGTTTAAAAAATCATATGGCACCTCGACGTTGCGTAATGGTTAGCAAGCTCATTGACTTCGATACTCACTGGGTACTCTACACAATCAACCATATCTAAGCTACGCTTCTCTTTTATGTACCGTGTGGCCTTAACGCGTAAACAACCATGGCTCCCCAGAATTTCCTGTCCTTGGACGATCTTAATAATTGTTCTCTGTTTGTTATTTCTCCCAAACCCAGTTCCGCCATCCATTTACCCAAGCTCACTATGTTATGCATTGTTTTCCCCCTGCTCCTTTTGCCTATAATCTATCCTGTGAGTATAAAATCATTTTGGGCAATTCGACGCGGTATAATTGTTAACAAGCTTGTCTTGCTAGATGAGTTACCACTGAATAGCGAGTTCGAGCCTCACTGGGTGCCACATACTTTCGGTCTTGTGCCAGATCTAAGCTATTGTTTGAAGATCATAGCATTTCGAATGGCCTATTGTCATCATCATCATTAATTTTGGGTCACATTTTGGGTTAAATTTCATGGGGACATTCAAGACAAAACAGTGCAACGGCTTGCCGGTTCTTTTTGCACCGAGCATCTTGAGGTTACACCATCCCTCTTCTCAGAAATTCTTGCGCCCACGGGTAAGATCCATTGACCAGAGTGTTCAGGCTTGCAGATGGACGCTTGGCACAGGTTGATTGGGGAGAGGAGTTTTCTTTCACCGGTCGGATCGAGAAACCCTTCCGACTATCTTATACAATTTAGTCGATGCCGTTGACCGGAATGTGATGTCGCAGTGCCCATACGATTTATTGGAGCCATGTGTGAGAGTCGGTTGAAGGCTGTGGATCAGTACAGTTCCGCATCCCAATTCACCTGAGTAAAGCAGGGTCGACCGATTCGCTACAAAGATACTACCACTGACAGTACACCCTATACACCCGAAATACGATTCATTGTATAATGTATGTTTTAATGTTAACCGGACTTCCGTTTTTTATATTATTTTTGTTGTTATCATTATAAGAAGCACGTTGTAGTAATGGACAGCGGTTTAAGTTCAGGAATCCAGTCGAATCCATTACACTGAGAAAGGTATGAATCCTCTTCTTCTTACCCAGCTATGGGTAAATAGCAGGACAGACCGTGTTCTATAGCCTTGGATAGCAACTGGTCTACCGCAGAAAGAAATGGCAACCTACTCCAAGAAAAATAATCTGCCTCGTCAGTAATGTATCGAAAGATCCATGATCGCCTCTGCGTGTAACACGCATGGCACATAATTGACTGATAGTGATTATATTAGTTTTTAATGTTTTTTTTTTGTTGTTTTTTTTTCATATCATTTTAACTGATACACTTTTTTGATTCTTTTGTTTTACCATTCCAGTTCGACCGGTCTATTTTTTTAAAAGTTTCTTTTTTCTTTTTTGCCAATTATTTTTGAACGAGACATTCATCTTATTCATCTCCCCACCCCACATTATTTCATCCGATCCACAGGTTTTTGTACACACCTGTAAGCTCGAGGATGTCTCCCCAACACGCACATGAATTCGATTCATTTTGTTGCTATTTGATTCCTCCCTCCGTGAACAAGCAAAACATTTTTTACGTCTGTTGAATGAATCATTATGAGGTTAACGAAAAACATGAGCAAATCTTATTTTAAGAAAAATGTAGGCGTTTTTTTTTTCGTTGCTTTTTTTTTTTTTTTGTTCTTTTTTTTCTCTACTTGTTGGGATTTTGCCTTGTGGTCTGAAAGCTGACATTAAAAGAATTTCCTCTTGAACTCTTAAAAGAGAAACGCATTCGTAAATATAGATATTATTTAATTAATGATCTTTTGACTTAATTCAAACAAACCTTGAAGCGTTTTATATGCCAAAAGGAGTAAGTGTACTTCATTAAACAGACGTATATATATATTAATTAATACCGGCCATGGTTAATATATGTAATGGAGAGCTTGAAAAAAGGAGAAAAATATCTTGATTTTCGACACTCTCTAACGTCTATATGACGCATTAGTATATAAATGATATACTAACACTTTAACACAAACGAACTAGAATAATCCAAATAAATTAATTTAAAAAATGAATTGTACCTGAAAAGATTTTATATACGGCACTACATTAAAATTAAATCAAAGATTTATTGCAATTTGTGCCTCACGGAAAAAAGTATTACACAGATGAAAAAGAAAAGCAAAATGCTAAACAACCAATAATGGTTTTAACGTTAATATTTCTCGATAAACACGACCAGAGGTAGTTATATATTTGCATAGGTTACATGATTTTCACTTGTTGCCCTAACTGCCGCTAGCCATGGATCTTCCATACCGTCTACACGACAAATGTAACCTGTCAACCACGGCCTGTCTTCCCTTACGTGTTATCAAGAGATCCTAAAGACGTTGGTGAATTTGTCTTATAAAACGGGCGATGATCGCCTTCTGCATCCTTACACAAGGAAATTTTATTTCTGGACATTCTTAATCGGGGCTGTGACTAATAGGACGATGGCGCGAGTGCACGAAAACCTGAGGTGCGAGTCCAAGTGGGGCAGACTGTGGTGGTAGAAGCAAATATATTCACGAGAGGTTCAAACGTCGAGCATGGGTCATTCGGCCTTAAGTATATATATAGAATCGACTCAATGAATGTGGTGGGTTTTTTAAGCGTGCATTAGATGTGGCACAAGGCCGAAAGTATGGAGTACCCAATGAGGATCGAACTCACTATTCAGTCGTAATTATTCTAGCAAGACAACCTGGATAATCATTGAACCACGTCGAAGTGACGCAATCCAGTGAATGTTCGTGTAGAAGGGCAGAATGGAGAATCGGCATATCGAGTTAAAATTACAGCCCAGTTCGCATCTCTTCTTCCCTTCTATGGGTTAAATAGCATCGGAGACGGGACTCATACCTCCCCCAAGGGTGTATACACGTAAGTGAATGTAAAGAATTCGACTGAAACTCGGCTTTCTGATTTCTCATTACAAGCAGATTTGATTACACCACTTGCTCATATATATATATATATATATATATATATATATATATATATATTTAAAATATGATTCCAATACGCTACATAAGAATTCTCATGTTTCAAAAAATTATCCAGGAAAACTTCAATATAATTATTTGAATTAAATTGAATTTGGAGAACGCAGGTCTGTTCCATGTTCAAGCGAAATCCTAATTTTGGAATAACTTATTTCTGAAATTTAAATATATTTTATTCAAACATAGTATCTATTTTTTAAATCAAAAAAGTTCTATGTTAACGATAGATAGAGCAATTGTTTAAATAAAAGATAGATAGATAGAAGGTGTTAATAATTTGTATCATTATAAAAGATACATTCACAGATGTCAAGTCAGGGTAAGGTAAGAATTCTAAATTTAAAACGGAGTTTATATTTATGCTTTACTTTTTTTATCGAGCAGTTATTTTTTAAAATAGAAAGAAAAATACTAAAGAACTTTGGATTATTTACCTAACGAGTTTTTTCCTATTTTCTATATATTTTTATATATATATATATTATATATATATATATATATATATATATAAATAGATAGATAGATAGATAGATAGATAGATAGATATCCAAATGCGCTTGTGTGTTTGTGTGTGTGTGGGTCGAAGATCGGATATAATTGTGTTTAAATGCATTATTCAGAAGTTTATCTCTTTCATGAGGTCAGATCTCTTGAATTTTTCACATTTTCGTTAAGGTTCGAATCCTTGAGATCAAACATATTTTTTGACCATTTTTAAATAATCAAGTCCGTAGATATACCCAAATATATTGTTTTATTCCTGTATTTAAACAGTGTATCCTCAAATATGATTAAGTAAAATAAGCCTCTCCCCCTTTTAAGTATATATATATATATATATATATATATATATATATATATATATATAGATAGATAGAGAAGAATCAGTATTGATTACAAATAAGTGAGTTTTATTAACAAACATGGAATTTGAAATTAAATGTTAAGGTGACTCCAGAATAGAGTGGTATCTTTATTTTCATGAAACAGAGCAAATTTTATATACAATATGAATATAAGATATATATTTAGTTAATGACCATTTTATATATAAAATTTTAATTTTAAAATGGCCTGAAGATTTTTGAAAAGATGTTTATGGTATCACTTTTTGTTAGTGGAGTTGAATGGACTTTATGGCAGAAGAAGGCACCGTTAGAGGAATTATATTATGAAGATAGGAGAGCCTGGGTAGATGAGGATGAGGAAACCGATGAGCTGACTATGGGTACGCATATACATATCCAAATTCCTTCAAAATTTTTGAAAACACTTCCCCAAGATTTGAGCTCTGATATATGGATGAATTTAATACACCACTAATTCCGAATTATCTCTCTTTCATCTGACTAAAGTTATCTCTTGAATGTTTTTCACATTTTCGTTAATTTCCGTGGATTCTCGTTGAATCAAACTTTGGCCGTGTGACCATTAGGATGTAGGTCAGCTCATCGGTTTCCCTCTACCCAGGTTCCTCCTACATTCATAATATAATTCCTGTAACGGTTTCTTCTGCCATATCTCCCACTAAGTCCCTTATAATGGTTCCCTCCTGTTTCTCTCTCTGATCTCTCTCGAATTGATTCTTTCTTTCCCGATATAACCAGTATCAGGCATACTATTGGTTTTTTTTTACATGTAAACAGTCTTTTTCCAGATTATCGCTCAGCTACTAATTTAAAAATGAAATCAGAACTTCATTATTATAACACTGTTTTTCTTCTTCAATTAGTGGCTGTACGATAACCTGGCAAAACGGCGTCTGACATGAAAATGCATATGAGACAGAGGCGTGTCAATGAATTCTCTACAGAAAAGTTGCATCTAAACTCTTTAGTTTCACCTGTCCTAACCTTCACGGCTATGATCCGCCATGTCGTCCTTATTATAGCAATCCACCCTCCTTCCCTTCATATTCCTCTGGTGAGATGTAAGTTCCACTCACGCAGCTTCATCCCACAAACTGCTGCTTTGTGGAACCGACTCCGATCGTTTTCATGACCACTACAATCTTAACCTGTTTAAGTTTAGGGTCAACAGTTATCCTCCACACATATCTGCATAAACTGTACATCATGCTCTGTAACAACCTTGTACAGGGTGAACACTACTGAAAAAAAAAAATTTAAATAAAATAAAAACAGGTATATATTGGTAGGCCAAAAAAACGTTCGTTTATTAAATGAAAGTGGCCGTAAGACAACTAATCGACAGTCGAGACAATAGTGCTTGGGTGTCATGCAATCACGGATGACGCAGTATTTTTCAATGCCAAACAAATTTCATCATACACCCCGAAAATATATTCATATTACTACCCACCACTGCAAACCGAACGAAATTTCCAAGGTGCTGAAAAACAGAAAGATTTCATTAGAAACAAAAAAAAATAGTGCTGGATTACTACTGTGTGATATCTCACTTCTTACAGGGCAGTGAATGCTAGACAATCTCCCCCACTGATGGGAGAAAATAGTGCCATGCAGAAATGTGGTTCTACAGAAGGATACTGAAAATTCCATGGACGGAGAGAATGAGCAACATGGACTCCTTAAAGAATATGGAAACAGAAAGAACAGTTCCACTCAGAATTAGAGAAAAAAAACACTGAAATTCCTTAGAAATATAAGGAGAAAAAGGCTGCGAAAACTTAACGCTCATCGGATATATTGAGGGTAAGCGAGATATAGGGAGGCAGAGATTCACGCACCTGAGGAATTTATGTGAATGAATAACGGAATCGGGCTTAGCAAAATGAGAAAAATTACTAAGAACCACAAAGAATAGGAAGTTGTGGAAAGCCATGATCGCCTACGTCCTGAAGCAACATGACACATGAAAAAGAAGAATCCATATATATATATATATATATATATATATATATATATATATATATATATATATATATATATATGCATACGTTCGTAGTGCAACTTGAAGTTTCGAACGTAGGTATATATATTTATAAATATATAATTTTAGCTCTGTCTAACCGCATTGAGCACTGTTTTGTTTACACCTTATATAAAATTAAGTCAATATTTATTCGTTTACCTTTGTATGCACGCTAACACAAGTATATAAAGTTTTTAATATCTAATTATTTGGTTTATATCAACATTTATACTAAATATATATATATATATATATATATATATATATATATATATGTTAATAAATGCCTAAAAATATTTAGATATTGACATTTGTAGGAAACAAATAGGACACCTAAAGTAAAATGGAAAATTATAAACAGGGCTAGAACAATAAAATTGGGATGACCCATGCCCTTTTATGCAAACCATGAGAAATTGCACATTATTAAGGTTCTAAATAATAATAATCTATTAAACAAAAGACATGAGTTAACGGTTTTTTTTGTCGATATCATCAGATTAGGGTTTTACACTATAATAACTTTCCTAATCCATAGCCCAAATAAATAGTTTAAATTCTACAAAAAGATAACCTTTATGAAGTCGAGAAAAACAAAACGTTACGGCAGTTTTTTTTATATGCACAAAACCTTTCATAAAAAAATAAAATAAAAAATAAATTTTCCATAGACACGCAAACCAGACTAAAATTACATCAATATTTCAAATTTAGACACGCCCACCTTTCCCTGACTTGACATCTTGAAATAACTCTATACTGATACTTATTATTAACACCCAAGACACGCCTACCCAATTTAAACAATTCACCCTAGCTGTTACCATGGAAATTTTGATTTCAATTATTAAAACACGTAAATTTTAGAAATACGTTATTAAAAAAATTTCGATTGAAGATGGATATCTATTTAATTCAATTTAATTCAAATAATTATAAGTTTTCGGCTCTTGTTTTGAAACATGATCTTATGTCGCGAGTTGGAATCATATTTTTAAATTAATAATTATATTTATGCTCTAATATTTTTTTTAAATAATATAAAATGCTAAGGAACTTTGGATTATTTACCTAGCCAGTTCCTTCCTATTTTTATATATCACATTTATATATATATATATATATATATATATATATATATATATATATATATACTCTTAATTAAATTAATTGAAATAAAATTATTATTTCCGCTATTATTTACTTATTTTCGTATTTTTCCAATGAAATATGACCCAGTGCACATGTTACTACTTTGTATGTCCATTCCACGAAATCGTTCCTTACAGATCGATCACAGATTCTTGATTGGATTTAAACCAGAAGAGTTTCCTGGCCACTTTAGTACTTTGATTTGCTTACTTGCCAGTGTGTTCGTGCAGCGTTACAATTTTCGTACGCTTCCTTGGAGTACCATCCATCGCTGTCAATGACAGTGAGACAACTATTCGACAGTCGAGACAATAGTTTCTGGAAGTGTTTAAAATCTGATGCAATCTTGGATGACGCAATATTTTGCAAGGCCAAACAATTTTCATCATACCCCCCCCCCCAAAAAATATATTCATATTACTACCCACCACTGCAAAGACCTAATCTGAGAAAAATAGATTACACCCTGTCACTACAGTGGGTCTAAAACTGACCGTATGGTGAAAGAAAGGAAACTAAAGCGGTTGTTTCAATTAATTTGCACAAGAGTATATATATATATATAGAGAGAGAGAGAGAGACAGAGAGACGTGTGTGTGGGGGGGGTGAAATATCTATATTTCGTAAAGAATTTAAACAACGTGCTATCCGAAAAGGATTCTCAAGCAATATAATGTTAATTAAACTTCAAAGCCACTTCGAAGATTTTTCCTAACAGAGAATTTACTATAGTGCTAACACTTTGAACATTTGAACATACTTTAGAATTGTCCGTTGTACATCTGCTCAAGAAAACACGGCGATAGGAACTCTTCATGAACGGATATTGAGATCTGAAGAAGAAGAAGAAGAAGAAGAAGAAGAAGAAGAAGAAGAAGAAAACTTCTGAGTGAATAACTGAACAGACAATAGATTGGATGTGGATCAATCTTGAGGACTCCGCCTGCAAGTCGAAATTTGTTACAATTCGTTTTGAGGCATGAGGAAAGAAATTTACCAATTGTAGGGTCTGAAAATGACGCTACAAATTGTCTTTGCTCGAATTCTAAATATCGAAGCGAAAGAAATATTCAAAGTAGCGTAAATGAAATCTACTTCTGTGATGAAGATAGATAGATAGATAGATAGATAGATAGATAGATAGATAGATAGATAGATAGATAAGGAACAGACTGAGAGAGAGAGAGAGAGAGAGAGATAGATGAGATAGATAGATAGAATAGAATAGATAGATAGATAGATAGATAAGGAACAGACTGAAAAGAGAGAGAGAGACGAAAATAAACAGGATAGATAGATAGATAAGGAACAGGATAGATAGATAGATAGATAGATAGATAGATAGATAGATAGATAGATAGATAAGGAATAGGATAGATAGATAGATAGATAGATAGATAGATAGATAGATAGATAAGGAACAGACTGAGGGATAGAGAGAGAGAGAGAAATGAAAATGAACAGAATAGATAGATAGATAAGGAACAGACTGAGATAGATAAATAGATAGATAATGTTATAAATATTCAGCGATAGACAGCATCATCAGTTTTGGTTCTGTCTATATATTCTCCTATTTTTCAAACCACCCTGTCGGCTGTCCGTCATCTATTCACGACTGTACGTTCGGTGTCTGAAGCATAAACGCTATTAAACTTGCTTTTAATTGGATCGCTTCCAAACATCAGGCAAAACAAGATAACCTTAAATCAGAAACAAAACGACGACAAAAACACCGACCATGTTTTTTTTTTTTTTGTTTTGTTTTTTTTAGGCGTCTGTGCAAGCGAACGGCATTCCAGCCGCTAAAGAGCTTTACATTATGCCAGCTCAGGATTTGTGTACGAGCCTTTAACATCTATTTCTTGTTTGGCTATTCTGATCGCTTCCTCCTATTTACATCGAACAAATTTTTGTTCGCCTTAATGAATTTTCTGCTCGATTTAGAGTTTTTCTAAATAGGTGTAGATCTTTTTTCACTTTTGCGTAAAATTCTCGAATCAATTAAACAGATTTCTGTTCCCCAACAAGTCTTTCATTTATTATTGGAAATGTCAGACAAATAAAGTGGAAGACGAATATAAAAACAAATGTTTTGTAATGAGAACGATGTGTTGATTACCTTTGCAGGTCAGTCGACTTAAGTAGTCATCCTTTCAACATCACTCCACAACATTATCAGTTTTATAAAAAAAGAGCCGATCTCGTCGACAGAAGGGCCAATTAATAAGAAAAAAAAAAAAAAAGCGTCAATAAATCCAGCAGGAAGATTAGTGATGTTAGGAAAAAGGAGAAAAAGCCATCACACCCACAGAGATGGAATTATAATTTGTGATATGGGTAAAGATTTTTAAACTTCCATTAGATCCGCCATGTCATCCTTATTGTAGCCTGATAGAAGAAATCTGATTACATTTTTTAAATCAGCGGACACATTTGCATATAATAATATGCTCAAATAATAATATAATACTAGCAGCATGGCCCGGCGTTGTCCGTGCTTGATTCAAAAATCATACGACTCATACAGCAATCGTTATCCCTTGACTTAAAATATTTTTGCCCTTCCTTGCCTTTAAAGGAGTGCCCTTTGCCGGGCTGATGTTGCTACATGCCTTACTTCTTGTTATCTCACACTGCGAATTTTTTCTAAGCTCTATACTAAACATTAAATCTGTTACGAAAAAAGAACTAAACAAAATGAACACAAAATAATCAGCTTTAAAAAAGGACTCGTAACTGGAAAAAACGAATGAAAAAAGAATGTTAACAACAAATACTTTTTCACACCCAACCCAGTTCTGCGGAATCAGAATCAACGTTGAGTTTAAGCAAACGAATGAGCCAATTGGAGTAAAGTGCCATGCAGATTTAAATTGGGACAAATGCAGCTATCGATTTTTTTTTGCATGCTAATATGCTAGTTAACATTCGTGTCAGTCAGCTGTTGGCTCTCACGCTGGCCAATAGAATCTTTCTGCCTATTAGTGGCAGCCAGATATTGGCTCTCACTCTGTAGAAAATGGCCGCAAACTACATGAAAACTGCCATAGAAGCATGGAAAATCGATTATTTCCACTATCAATGAGAGTTGGGAAATGCAAAGTCGGTCTTGATCTTCCCACTAACATGGAGCATGTGCATGTAAATTTTGGTGCAAATCCGTCGAAAATTGCAGCCGTGCATTCGTTACACACACACACACACACACATCCTGCCTTTTATAGAGAGAGATTATTATAATATAATATAATAATATTATTATAATATAATATAATATTATTATAATATAATATAATGATATAATATATTATAATAATATTATTACAATATAATATATAATATAATAATATTATTATAATATAATATAATATATAATAGTATTATTATAATATAATAATATAATGTAATAATATTATTATAATATAATATTATATTATTATTATAATAATATAATAATATTTTAATATATAATAATATAATAATATTATTATAATATAATATAATATAATAATATTATTATGATATGATATAATATAATATATAATATTTTTATAATATAATATTATTATATCATATAATATATATATAATATTATACAATATAATATATTATATATAATATAATATAATATATTATTATAATAATATAATAATATAATATAATAATACAATAATATTTATAAAAATATAATATAATATAGAATAATAATTATATAACAATATATTAATATTATTATAATATAATAATATAATATATATTATTATATAATAATATTAATATATATAATATAATGATATAATAATCTTTTTATAATAAAATTAATAAATATATTATAATATAATAATAAAAATAATATTATTATAATATTTATAAAATTAAATATAATAATATAAATAATTATAATATAATAGAATAATATTTTTATTATATAACAATATATTAATATTATTATAATATAATAATAAAATATAATATAATATATCAGAATAATACAGATCATAAAATCCTTGATGACAATTTGACCAGTGTTATAAGAAATAATGGTGAATCCGAATGCAGTTATTTGCAGTTATTTTACAGCGTCGTTTGTTGACATTTTCCTTATTATTTATTATTGATGACGTAATTATTTGCTGATTATTATTATTATTATTATTATTACATTTATTTGTGTTTATTTTTGCATTAATCTTTTGTTAATTTGTTTATTTTTTTTACTTAATGTGTTTATTCATCTATTTGGATTTATTTTCGGTGGTTCATTGTTTTATTTGCTTAGATTACAGTATTGTTTTTGTCTGAAATATCTTACATTATCTGCGCTGTACTACACCCTTGGGCAAATTAATTGAAAGAAAACGAATACTTCCGTTATTATTTACTTTTATTTTCGGATTTTTCCAATGAAACATGACCCAGTGCAGACGTTAGTGCTCTGTATGTCCATCCCACTTTACTTACAGATTGACCACAGATTCTCGATTGGATTTCAATCAATCGATCGGCATATGAACAGACTATTATTCTGAAATTCTGAATTCTATGATTTTCTTCTTCTGCAGAGGAAGATAAGGACATTTTCAATGTTATTTTTTATTTTAGATTTCTTACTAAATTTTTTTTTTCTTTTGTGATAATGAATTCACGCACGCATCCGATCCGTTAAATGTAATCAATGAAACGAAATATGATTCTCGTCGGTTGCATTTTTCATGTGTACTTTTCAAAGACTTTGTACAATATATTAAATTCTTGTTATTGTCTTGTTATATTTCCGAAACATTGTTTCGCCATTTTGCTCAAACTCGCCATATCTGTCATGGTGCTCCTGCTATTCATCTCGAGGTCCTTGACAAAATCCAAAGAAGGATCTGCAATATAATCGATCCTGGTCTGGCATCTCGACTTCACTCTGTCGTTTCTACAAACATTTTCATGACAACCGCACTGAGGAGCTTTTATTCCTGATCTTCCGATTACATGAATTTAAGCTTGTTACTACACCCTTGTGGAAATGTATTGAAACAAAACGTATAATTCCGTTATTACATACTTTTTCCGTATTTTTCCAATAAACATGACCCAGTGCACATGTTAGTACTTCGTATGTCCATTCCACGAAGTCATTCTTTGCAGATTGACCACAGATTATCGATTGGATTTAAATCAGGAGAGTTTCCTGGCCAGTCAATAGTACTTTGATTTACTGCTTGGTAAGGCTTGCCAGTGTGTTCGTGCAGCGTTACAATTTTTGTACGCTTCCTTGGAGTAACGTCCATCGCAGACAATGGCCGTAGAACAACTAATCGACAGTCGAGAGAATAGTGTCTGGGTGTGATTAAAATCTAATGCAATCACGGATGACGCAATATTTTTCAAGGTCAAACAAATTTCATTATACACCCCGAAAATAAATTAATATTACTGCACACCACTGCAAATGACCTAATATGAGGTAAAAAATAGAAATCGATTACACCCTGTCAATCCAGTGGGTGTAAAACTGACCGTATGGTGAAAGAAAGTAAACTAAAGCGGTTGTTTCTATTAATTTCCACAAGGGTGTATCTCCTAAACATTGTTCCGCTATTTTACTGAAACTCTTTAGTTAGGTTATGCATTGTTTTCCCCCTTTTCCTCTTGCTGTTAATCTATTCTATAAGTATCTTATTTTCCAAATCCTCTCTCCACATTATTTTTTTCAACCGTAGTCGGGATCATCTAGTCAGTGTTACCGATCCTTTCTTTAGCTGCATAGAATATGTTTCATCAGGGCTACATACACTTTTGTTTACAGTTTAGTCCGGTTGCCACCCAAGGCTATAGAACTCAGTCTGTCCTACTGTTTACCCATAGCTGGAAGGTTTGGATCCATACTTTACCATTGGTATTAGCACGTAATCGACTGGAATTTGAACTCGCGTCTCCGATTCCTCAATCTATTACTCTGCCCTAGTAATTTCAACTCTCTGTTTCTGATGTCCATTTTGTTTTTTATTTTCTCGATAACTTCGTCGTTCGTTATATGGTCGGCCTATGGTATCCTCAGCATCCTTCTGTAGAACCATACTTCTTTTGATTCAAGTCTCTTTTTTCATATCTGAGGAGATTGTCCAGCATTCGTTGCCATATAGCAAGACTGCCTCTAACAAGTTGAACTCAACAGAAAAAAAAATGAATAATAAAAATAAAAATAAATTAAAACTGGAGTCGAGACAAATTTTTAAATAGAATTACTTCCCTTGAACTATTAACTTCTGTCAGCCATTATGATTTGTTTTTTGGGGTTTTTTTTTGGTTTTTTTTGTTTTGTTTTACGGCATATTAAACTCAACGAGTTATTTAATGCCGACAAGATTTTTATTGCTGGTAATATTTTTTTCCAAAAATGTATTGCTCGTAATATTTTTTTTCTTTAAAAATGTTTTCCTGGTAATAATTATTTACAAAAATGTATTGCTGACAATATTTTTTTTCCTTCAAAAATATATAGCTGATAAATTTTCCTCAAAAGTGTATTGCTGACAATATTTATTTTCTTAAAAAATGAATTGCTGGTAATAATTTTTCCTCAAAAAATTTATTGCTAGTATTAAAACCAATTTTACACTTTCATTGTGTTTGTCCCCAATATTCGGGTTAACGTATTGCCCATAGCTGGGATCCTAACAGTGGACCCGGGAACACCGGCAATTTAGAGGTGGTTCCACGATCCTCAAAATCTCCTGATTAGAGGCCTTGATGTTGGACGTAGTCTATCGTCTTAGCCAGGACGGTCATACATAATAGCACATTTTTAAATAGAGTTACTTCCCTTGAATTATTAATTTTTGTCAGCCATTATGACGAATAATAATGATTAATAATTTTGACTAAAGTTTACTTTTAATTTCTTTTAATTAAAACTTTGCTCAAATATTAACAAAGTAAAAAATACTACAATTTTAAAATACCAATGATTTGTACACATGAGAAAATTTGAAAAGGTTAAATAAATGTAAACCCGAACAAATTAGAAGCAGCCTTAATTCTATTTGATGCCACAACAAAGAGTAATTAAACTAGTTTTAACCCGTGAAGATCCCACGGTTTTTCTGTTTTAATATTCAGATGGATCTTAATTCTTAGTAAGCTCATGGCGAGTTCTATGATAATAAAAT
Source organism: Acanthosepion pharaonis (assembly GCA_903632075.3). Classification (NCBI taxonomy): domain Eukaryota; kingdom Metazoa; phylum Mollusca; class Cephalopoda; order Sepiida; family Sepiidae; genus Acanthosepion; species Acanthosepion pharaonis. The sequence continues at coordinate 165,726 of CAHIKZ030003432.1, forward strand.
ATCCGTAGAAATTCCCCTATCGCTAAATATGAGAGCTTAACAACTTTAACAAAATATTGCAATAAGAATCATAAATATGAATGCTGGTCGTTATTTTAAGAATTGGGTACAAATGAAAAGATTTGAAAGAATTTGAAAGTGACAATTTTTTTTCCATCTCACTGAAACAGCTGCTAAAACAGAAATTTCAAATCAGTTTCATATCACCCAAATAGTTCAAATATGCATATCAAAATCATGCCCGCATATGAGGCACTCCGGATATGAGGGATTCCGGATATGAGGGATTCTACTGTATTTGAGCTTAACAACTTTAACAAAATAGTTTAATAACAATCATAAATATGAATGCCGGTCGTTATTTTAAGAAGTAAGGGGGTACAAATGAAAAGATTTAAAATTGAAATTTTTTCCATTTCATTGGAACAGCCGTTAAACACTTCCATTTTTCTTTCTATTGTGAACTCTCAAGTCCCTCAATGCTCATACGTAATAATATTTACCAAGCTCCCCACGGGGTAGGATGTGGCGCAAGGTCGAATTTAATATGGGACAATTCGAGACTGTTGACTCGGTCAGAAATTCCAAGTAAATCCCGCATAAACTTTTTGGGTCTGTCTCCCCGGACGAGACTCTGCACTTCGTCATAGCCTCGTCCGGGTTCCTCTCTACCCGAAAGCAGAGAGTTCCACACACAGCTAAGAGATGAGTAGCAGATCCCAGCTATACAATGCTCATGCGTAGTAATATTTACCAACCGCTCCACGGCGTAGCATGTGCCACAAGGCCGAATCTAATGGGGGGCAATCCGAGCCCGTAGGCTCTGTCAAAAATTCCCCGTAAATCTCGCATAAACGGGTTCGAGTCTGTGTGTCCACCCGGACGAGACTCTGCCCTTCGGCATAGCCTCGTCCGGGTTCCTCTCTGCCTTCGGGCAGACAGTTTGACAGCAGCTAAGAGCTGAGTAAGAGATCCCAACTATAAAATGCTCATCCGTTGTATATTTAGCGCTCCCCCCCACGAGGGTTGCATGTGGCACAAGGCCGGTTTAACGTGGGTTCTCCGATCCCCTAGGCTCGACCAAAAATATTCCCTTTTTGAACCCGCATGAACGGGTCCAGGGGCAGTCTACCTCCCCAAACGAGACTCAGACAGAGTCTCGTCCGGGTTCCTCTCAGCGTTCGGGCAGAGAGTTCGACAGCAGCTAAGAGCTGAGTAACAGATTCCAACTATAAAATGCTCATGCGTAGTAGTATTTCTACTCTATTTGGAAGAGTTATATAGCCTCTCTGTTCCGGCTATGTTAATTGGTTAATCTATATACTATCACACCTTAGGGCTCCTCAGTGTGGTGTAATGGTTAGCAAGCTGGTCTTGCTAAAACTGTTACAACTGAATAGTGAGTTCGATCCTCACTGGGTGCCCCATACTTTCGGCCATGTGCCCCATCTAAGCCTCGCTTTGAAAATCAATATTTGGGCACCTCGGGGTGGCGTAATGGTTAGCAAGCTTATCTCGCTAGGACAACTACGGCTGAGTAGTGAGTTCAATCCTCACTGGGTGCCCCTTACTTTCGGCCCTGTGCCACATCCAAGCTACGCTTGGAAAATCACTTTGGGCACCTCGAGGTGGTGTAATGGTTAGAAAGCTTGTCTCTCTAGAACAATTACGACTGAATAGTGAGTTCGATACTCACTGGGTGCTCCATACATTCGGCCTCGTGCCACATCTAAGCTAAGCTTAGAAAATCACTGCTATCACACCTTTATTTATTTATTTATTACGGTAAAGACAATTATTTATGAGGAAATGGCAGGGCGTAAAAGGTTGTGCAAACTAAGAGAAGGTCAAGCATAATTATAATAATATAATCCACTTTGCCGTCTCCTTTATTTTTGTATATTTCCTAAAACCAGAATGATAGTGAATACGAAAATGCGGCTCGCTCTTTACTAAGTTCACAATGAGCCGGTTACGACTGTAAACAGCTGTGGCTCTGATTTTTGGCACATGCTGCTTGATCTGTCCGGTTTTATCGCCTTTCTTTTCCCTCTCTTTTTTAACGGATATACCATTCCTCACCGTTGACTGATAATGTATATGGCTGTGCATACTTATTTTCAATCTGAAACGCTTGATAGAGACGTCAAAACCAATTATGTTTTATCTTAACCAAACTTTCTGTATAACTCTGGAGGTTGGTTTTTTTTTTTTAAATCGAGCCAGAAAGTTTTCAGCTTATATGTTATTGTTTTTCATAATATTCACAGCATTATACGTTTAAGTGTGAAAAGGCGACACACAGTGAAACAGCACTCATAAGAATCAAAGAAATATAAACACTTTTCCGATTTGCACTAGAATCAAAAAGATAGTTTTGTATTACAATAGAAAAATAACTAAAAGTCGGTTTTTCACTCGTCCTGGGTATGACGATAAACTACATCCGGCAGCAAGGCTTCTGATCAGGAGATAGGAGATTTAACGAGCGTAGACCTCCCTCTTAATTGCTCTTGTTCCCAGGTCCACTCTGATCTGGAGTGGTAGTACCTGTTATGGGCTCAGCTATAGGTAGTGAAACCCCAAACAAAAATCAACAGTACATTTTTTATAATAAAATTACCAATCAATGCAACACTAAAAAAAAATATAAAAATACATTTTAATCGTAAAATTATCAACAATACGTTTTATGATCTAAAAAATTACATATTTTTACCGTGAATGTATAAAATTATGTACAAAAATCTATAGTTAAAACATAAATTTACGTACAAAATATTTAGATTTTGGCATTAAATAACCTATAGAGGTGCTGATATGTCGCTAAACAAAATAAAGCAATCAAATCGGTTTTGCACACGAGTCAAATCTTTAGATAAATGACCGTTTCGCACCAGAATCGGAAAGCTTATGCTCAGTTTCAAAAAGAATTTTAAAAAAAGCTTGATATCAGTCAGGTCTTAAGGTCAAAAGCTTGATAATTGTCTGGTCTGTAATCGAATCAAATAATTTGATACAAATGTAGTTTTGCACTAGAGTCAAAATGTTAAATATAATTCCGTTTCACCCGAGAATCAAAAATTTAGAAAAAGGCCCAGTTTGAACTAGAATCAAGAAGCTACACGTCAGTCTGGCTTGAAACAGAATTTAAGAGTAATAACTAGACACGGGCCCAGTTTGCGCTAGAATCAAATAATTAGTACGGGTTTGCTTTGTACTCAAATCAGCTTACAACCTTATCACGTTGAAACATTGCTGTCTGTACGATCAACGAAATTCAATCCCGATGTTTTGGCATTTTTATTTTATTTGGAAGTATGGATGAATAAACTATACAATTTACCCGGAATTTAAAACAAACCCACACTCTTGCAAACTAGGTCGAGTCCTAAATAATTTCCGATTTTGTTTATAAAATTTATTCTTAAATTCATACATTTTATTCAGTTATATATCCACCATTATTTGTGGCTTATGGCCAGTCCCCGATGAAACATCGGCTCCCATACGTAATTTTCAAGGTAATTTGACTACATTAAATGGATATATAGTTTGGTTAACGGCGTAGCCAGGGCCAGCAGTACATACGCTAATTTTAAATCTCGTGTATGATACAACCCCCTTAAAATTAGCTTCAGAATGAAGTCTTCAAAAGTCGATTAATACGCGAGTATATACGATAACCACCGTCGATCCGGGTCAGTACCTAGATGGGTGACCACTTGGGAACACTATGTGCTATAAGAAACACAGGTTTTCTTACGACCACTGAAGTTAAGCCACGTCGAGTTTGGTCAGTACCTAGATGGGTGACCGCTCAGAAATACTAGGTGTTATAAGAAACACTGGTTTTCTTACGATCACTGAAGTTAAGCAACGTCAAACTTGGTCAGTACATAGATGGGTGATCGCTCGGGAATACTAAGTGCTTTAAGAAACACAGATTTTCTTACGACGACTGAAGTTAAGCAACGTCGAGTCTGGTCAGTACCTAGATGGGTGACCACTCGGGAATACTCGGTGTTATAAGAAACACTGGTTTTCTTACGATCACCGAAGTTAAGCAACGTCGAGCCTGGTCAGTACCTAGATGGGTGACACCTCGGAAATACTAGGTGCTATAAGAAACACTGGTTTTCTTACGATCACTGACGTTAAGAAACGTCGAGCCTGGTCAGTACCTAGATGGGTGACCGCTTGGGAATACTAATTGCTGCAAACTTGGATGTCAGGGTGGTGTAACATATAAAGAATCGGAAATTTATAAATCATTTCGAAAAAATATTAGCCAGACACGCATCCGGTTTGTACTGGAATCAAATCCTAGTACGGGTTTACTTTGTACTCGAATCAGCTTACAGCTGCATCACGTTAAAACACCGCCCCCGTACGATCAGCTAAGTTAAACAATGCTGTGCTTTGTCAGTACATAGATGGGTGACCGCTTTGGACAGGTGCTGTATATTTGGATGTGCGGGGGTGTAATGAATAACGGCTCGGAATGTTTAATTGAAGAGCCGAGTTCCAAATCCAGTCGGGTTCGTTATATACACTTGCGCAGAAATAACATTGGGAAAGGCATGAATCCACCTCTTCTCTACCTGCTATCATCACTAATTAATTATGATGTCAAAGACAAACATTCTTGCTATCTAAAAATATTTTCTGGCTTTAAATAACCTGCAAAGTGTTGATAAACCGTAGAAAATGACCCAATCAATCCTGTACTCAAAACAAATAGTCTGATTTAGTTTGCATTAGATTTAAATGCCTTTATATTTTGTACAAGAACCGAAAAGATAGAGAGATACATCAGCTTTGCACTAAGATGCTAGATATAGGTTAGGTTTTCACTAGAGCCGAAAAGGTAGACATAGGTCCAGTTTACACTAGTCATAAAGGTAGACATAGGTTCAGTTTACACTAGTCATAAAGGTAGACATAGGTTCAGTTTACACAAGAGTAAAAACGATAGATATAGGTCCGGTTTACAGTAGAATCAGAAAAGTGGATATGGGTCTGTTTTAAACAAAATAGATCAGCTTTATACTAGATTAAAAACGGTAGACATAGGTCCTGTTTACACTAGTCATAAAGGTAGACATAGATCCCGTTTACACTAGTCATAAAGGCAGACATAGGTCCCGTTTACACAAGTCATAAATGTAAACATAGGTCCGCTTTACACTAGTCATAAAGGTAGACATAGGTCTGCTTTACACTAGTCATAAATGTAGACATAGGTCCTCTTTACACTAGTTATAAACGTAGACATAGGTCCGCTTTACACTAATCATAAAGGTAGATATAGGTCCGCTTTACACTAGTCATAAACGTAGACATAGGTCCGCTTTACACTAGTCATAAAGATAGACATAGGTCCGCTTTACACTAGTCATAAAGGTAGACGTAGGTCCGCTTTACACTAGTTATAAACGTAGGCATAGGTCAGGATAGACTGTTCTTCCGAGGTTGTGACTGTTCATAGCTCCTGTCGAACTCTCTGCCTTGGGCAGAGAGGAACCCGGACGAGGCTGTGCCGAAGGGCAAAGGTTCGTCTGGGGAGGTAGACAGACCCTGAACCCGTTTATGAGGGTTCTAATGGAATATTTTTGGCCTAGCCTACGGGTTCGGAGAACCCACGATAAACTCGGCCGTGTGCCACATATATCCCTCGTGGAAGGGGCTGTTAATTATTAACAGTGATAGACAGTGAGTGATTGTTCGCAGCTCCTGTCAAACTCTCTGCCTTAGGCAGAGATGAACCCGGACGAGGCTGTACCGGAGGGCAGAGTTTCGTTCGGGGTGGTAGACAGACCAGAACCCGTTTATGCGGGTTCTACGGGGATTTTTTGGCCGAGCCTACGGAGTCGGATGACCCATGTTAAACTCGGCCTTGTGCCACATATATCCCTTGTGGGGGCGGCTTTTAAATATTAACAGTGATAGACTGTTCTTCCGAGGCTGTGACTGTTCGCAGCTCCCGTCGAAGTCTCTGCCTTAGGCAGAAAGGAACCTGGACGAGGCTGTGCCGAAGGGCAGATTTTCGTCCGGGGAGACAGACCCGTTTATGCGGGTTCCATGGGGATTTTTTGGCCGAGCCTACGAAAGAAAGAAAGAAAGAAAGAAAGAAAGAAAGAAAGAAAGAAAGAAAAATGTGGTGGGATACAGATTAACCAATTAACATGGCCAGAATATCCAGGCTATATAACTACTCCGATTAGAAGACGGAATATTACTACGCATAAACATTAAGTAGTAAAACCATGGACAATAGAAAGAAACATAGATTTTAACGGCTGTTTCAATGAAATTGTCAATTCTAAATCTTTTCATTTGTACCCACTTCTTAAAACTTAACGACAAGCATTCATATTTATGACTGTTAAAATTATTAAGCTTCAATATGTAACGATGCGATAGGGGAATTTCTACAGATATTTTATTGTCCTAGAACTTGCTATGAGTTTATTCAAACATTAACTTAAGAATTAAGATTTATCCGAATATCAAAACAGGAAAACCCTGAAATTTCCACGTGTCTTTCTAGTTATTATTAAAGAGTTAATTAATACCGTAAAAAGGATGTTAAATAAAAGTAATCAAAATGGATACAACGAAACTATCCGGTCATCTATAACCAAAAATTATCGAATGACGAAATCACTGGGCAAAAGAAAGATGGCCGAACGATAAGGAAAAATAAACACTTAATACTCAGATATTCTCATAAAATATCTGAGTATTGACAAGTTTAATACAACACAGGGTAACTATGCTAAACCCTTATAATCAATCTTCATATAGGGTCAATGGTCAGGTAGTATAATCGGATAGATCAGGCCTGGGTAGCTATGAATGCAACCAGTGCGGCGGGGACACCGTGGCTGTTAACTTCAATCTAGGGAACTGAATTCAGCGGCCAGACGGCGTATGCCCGTCTCCTGATTAAATCGACGTGTCCGTGACCAAGGCGAGTCCTTCAGGGTGGAAGACAATGGCTGTGGATTAACGTGGAGAGGGATGGGCTCCGCCAGGTCCGCCTGTTGAATACACGCTACGCATTAAGGAATTCCCTCTCCACGTTTCACATCCAGATAAAAAGAGGCAACTGGTCATGTGCTCGGCTGCGCAGCGGCACTACCATCACACGCGGTCATGTGAGTGATGATGATGATGATGATGATGATGAACAGAGTCGAGTAAGATGACTATGATTAGCTTTGATGAGTAAATCGAACCTGTATAAGAAATAATCTGGTTTCCCTATTCGGGGGTCTGCCTAGCGAAATTCTAACACAAGCATAAAGTAATTTTCTTGAATTTCGTTTGACCAACCAAATTAAAGCAATAATTGTTTACGAGACGAGATTGCTAAACACAGCACCACAGTGAAACGCCTTCGAAGCTTAAGTAAATATATATATATATATATATATATATATACGTATTTTTTTATTTAGTTTGGCACAAAGCAACAAGTGTAGAAAAGACGATAAAGATCTAAATCACAACTGCAGAAATAGCATGCTAAATAGACCTATCCGTTTTCCTTACGAGAATTTTGGTACCTGGGGTGTAGGAGGTAGCCTGCCATTGCACTAACGATGTCAAGTCTATGAAGTAATTATGGCGCCTTTGCCGCTAGAACTGTGCAATTTTTTTTTCATCCAAATGTATGTGGGTTCCTACCTTTAAAAACAAAGTCTTTGTGTCATCTTTTCTCTGCGTGGGAGGACTAAAATTTGCAGAAAGTATTCTCGCTAACCCTGGCCCGACGGTGAGGTATCCGAATTAAGTAGAGCCCCCCCCCTCTCTCCACCTCTCTTTCTCTCTCTCCCCCTCTCTTTATCTTCCCCCCTCTCTTTATCTCTCCCCCTATTCTCTTTATCTCTCCCCCTCTCTTTATCTCCCCCTCTCTTTCTATCTACCCTCTCTTTCTCTCCCCCCTCTCTCTCTTTCTCTCCCCCTCCCTCTCTCTTTCTCTCCCCCTCCCTCTCTCTCTCTTTCTCCCCCCTCTCTCTCTCTCTCGCATTATCTTAACGATCAGCCAATGAACATTCTCAGATGTTTTGTAGTTCATATCCAGGCAGGTGATACCACATTTTATTAGTGCACCTCAAAGTATATAGATGATTATTGAGCCTGACAGCTGATTCAGTTCTTGATGGACCTCTAACCGTATAATGGGGAAATACAAAAATTCCCACAGAAGCGAAAAGAAAAGATTAAACATCAACTGCAGGACGACAGAATGCATGGTTGTTCGCAGCAGGATCAGCCCAAAGTGCGAAGTGTAAATCGGAGATAACAAAATCAAACAAGTGCTGAAATTTAAATATCTGAGAAATGGTTTAACAGAGGACGGAAAGTCTGACACTGAAATCCAAAGGCGTATCGGGATAGCCAAAGATGCCTTCCAAAAGCTAAGCAGAGTATTAAGAAATAGCAAAACTTCGCTAAAAACAAGGAAAAAAGTATTAAATTTTTACGTGATGCCTGTCTTCCTATATGGCAGTAATTGCTGAAAAATCTCCTGACAGATGAAGAAGAGACTTCAAGCAACAGAAATGTGGTTCTACAGAAGGATGCTAAGGATACCATGGACCGAACATGTGAGCAACGACGGAATTTTAGAGAAAAATTAAACAAAAATGAAACGTATACTTAACTTCTGAAATTGACAGTTGAAGATTCTGAGGCACAGAATGAGGAAAGAGGGCTTGGAAAATCTGATACTCACGGGACAGATAGAGGGCAAGAGAAGCAGAGGAAAACAACGCATAACAAACTTAGTGCGCTTAAATAAATGGATGGCGGGGAAGGGTTTTCGAGAAATAACAGAAAGGCAAAGTTTAATAGCTTTTTTTTCCATCCAAATGCATGTGGGTTCCTACCTTTAAAAACAAAGACTCTCTCTCTCTCTCTCTCTCTCTCTCTCTCTCTCTCTCTATCTATCTATCTATCTCTCTTTTGAATACACGCTGCGGATTAATGAATACCCTCTAAAAAGAGGTCATGTGTTTAGTATTAACTAAATTACTCAGTTCCACGAATGTTGATATTTACAGCTACGTCATGCCACCTATTCAGGGTCGAATCTTCCTCTTTCCCTAATTATTCCATAGGTAAGGAGGAGGTTCCATTCAGACAGCTCTTTTTCCGAGAACGGCTACTTGGTGGAACAGACTCCTGAGATGATATTTCCCTGATCCCTACAATCTTAATCTCTTCAAGTCTAGTAACAACCGTTGTCTATCCTACATATCCTCATAATTTACACTTTATTCCTTCTCTTAACGGCCATTCAAAACCTCACACAATAAACGTTTATATTAAGTGACTCTTTAACCGTATATTGGGTTCCTTGCATAAAGAAATTAAAATTAAAAAGGCTGACGTTACCGCTCGATTTAACTGGCCTGACAGCAGATTTACACTGATTCTTGATCCTTTATTATCCCCCAGACATCGATCCATCATTATTCGGACTGTTATCCTCATCCTCTTTAGCATATTCACAACGTTTCGTCCTCAAGGACATATGGCCAAGTGGATAAAGACGTTGGTTAGAGCCGGTAACAAGACCCAAAGAGTTGTGAGTTCAGTAGCAGGTCACAGCAGTGGTGAACCAAACTTGGAAAGATCAGCTGAAGGGAAATAAATGAAACATCCGGAAGAGGCATGGCACGTCGAACTAGAACACTTTACCCCTGGTGGTCGAAATAAAGGGTATGGTTCGAAAGTCCAATCACCTGAAGAAGGTCAGAGCGTACAACGGCCGAAATGTTGTGAATATGGCAATGATTTGGTTTGGTTTGTTTTGTTTTGTTTTACGGCATATCAACCTCAATGGGTTATTTAATGCCGACAAAATTTTTATTGCTGGTAATCTATTTCTGGGAATATTTTTTCCTTGAAGAAATCTATAGCTGGTTATATTTTTTTTAAAAAAAAATGTATAGCTGTTTGTAATGCTGGTATTTTTTTTAATGTATTGCTGATAATAATTTTTCCTTCAAAATTATTGCTGGTAATAATTTTTTATTATTACTACAAAGTATTTCTGGTATTAACGCCTATTTTTACACAAGTTTGAGTGTTAACTATTTGCCCATACCTGGGACCCTAACAGGTGCTACCACCCTGGGTCAGGCTGGACCTGGGAACAACAGCAATTAAGAGGTGGTTCCACGCTCCTCAAAACCTCCTGATCAGAGGCCTTGCTGTTGGACGTAGTTTATCGTCTTACACAGGACGGAATATGGTAATGAGGATAACAGTCTGAATAATGTAAATAAGAAACATGATGTTGTGGAGAGCCGTAACCTTTTTTTTCCAGTCATGATGAACAGTTACACTGTCAATAAGGCTCCTTAACTTGAACGTCAGCTGAGGCACAAATTCACTCTAGATCCAATGTAGAAGTATATACGATGCATCACGATAGATGCTGGAAAATTGGCTATTTACTATTTGCTATCAATCGGCTATTTACTTGGGTTTATTTACGTGGGCTGCACCAGGAAATACAAATTTCCACCTACCGTGTTCTATCTTTGCAGAGACCCAAAATAGAGTATAGTTTGCCATATCTGGGCTGGTGTTGAGTTGAGCAACACTCATTTTCCAACCTCGGTAGAGCTCAAAAGGGTTCAGCAGCCTTGTTGGTAATTAATTATTTCTCACCCTACAGTTCCTTTCCCCACTTCAAATGTCCAGATGTACTATATTCCTCAGTTCCACGAATGTTGATATTTACAGCTACGTCATGCCAACTATACAGGGTCGAATCTTCCTCTTTCCCTAATTATTCCATAGGTAAAGAGGTGGTTCCATTTAGACAACTCTTTTTTTTTCCGAGAACGGCTACTTGGTGGAACAGACTCCTGAGATGATACTTCCATGATCGCTACAATCTTAATCTCTTCAAGTTTACCAGTACCTACCTGTAACAGCGGTATTTACTTAACTCCCACGGGGTCAAGATGTGACACAAGGTCGTTTTTCGTGGGAAACCCGAGCGTTTCCGCATAGGGTTACTGGTCAAAGATTGGTCATAACATGTCCAAGCTGGTCAAAGCTTAGTCAATATTTTGGTCATAACATGTCCAATCTGGTTAAGGCTTAGTCAAGTTTTTAGTCAAAGCTTTGGTCATTACATGTCCAAGCTGGTCAAAGCTTAGTCAAGTTTTGGTCCAAATTGGTCTTGGCTTGTCTTAGCAGGTCCTGATATGGTCCAAACTAGACTTTGCCATGGTCGCAACCCAGCCCTACCTGTAACGGTATTCACCCGGGGTGGATTGAGACGGCTCCAATATTAGAGTTTCATGGGAATTTGGAATTCACAAGCGGTCCCCAAACCCGCATGTATAGGCTTCCGATCAGTTCCCAGGAAACCGACAGCCTGACAACAGCACATGAGATTTGATTATAGTGGTGAAGGCCTCGTGCAGGAACATCCACACTTTTTAAGTTTAGTAACAACCGTTGTCTATCCTGCATATCCTCATAATCTACACTTTATTCTTTTTCATAACGGCCATTCAACAACCTCACTCAATAAACTTTTATATTAAGTGACTCTTTAACCGCATATTAGGTTCCTAGCATTAAGAAATTAAAATTAAAAAGGCCGACGTTACCGCGCGATTTAACTGGCCTGACAGCAGATTTACACTGATTCTTGATCTTTTATTATCCCCCAGACATCGATCCATCATTTAACATTTCACTAATTTTAAACCACATTAAAATCACACCCATTATCGACAGTAGATTCAATTCAGTTGGGTCCCATTGATCTCTGATAATCAAATCAAACTTGTATAGAAGCAATCAGCTTTCCACGTTCGTGGGCGATGGGATCTGTCTAATAAAATGTTAACCGGGGTAGAAAGTTATGTCGGTGTTCGTTTGACAAAGGACGTTATGTAAGCTTTGGAAACTGATTACAATTGGTATTTTTAAGCTATGTCCATATAGTCTGTGTGTACAGACATGAGCTGCTAGTCAACAACCGTCGTGACTGACTACAGGATATGAGACGACTACAATGGAACCTTTATACAAACGTGACCGGTGAGCTAGTTTTAAAGTAAATAATTGTGGACAGTGGTCAGTGTAATGATAGACAAGATGAACGAAAAGAGCGATAAAAGGAAAAGAAAACAAAAAATAGGTTGAATTTGAGACATACGTGGAAAGATAGGAAGAAGGATTCGTTGTAAGGGTCGAGTGAAAGCAATGAGATGAGAAAATATGTGAAGGAAAGACGGTATCGTTTGGAACTAACACATGCAGTCTTCATGAGATGTCGAGGAAAAGAAAAAGAAGGAAAGGCGATAGGAAGAAAGAAAAAGAAAAAGGAAGGAAAGGCGGTAGAAGGAAAGAAAAAAGAAAAAGAAGGAAAGATGGTAGGTAGAAGGAAAAAGAACGAAAGGTGGGAGGAAGAAGGAAAAGGAGAAAGAACAGGAGGCGTTGGGAGGAAGGAAAACAGAAGGGATGGTGGTAGGAAGATAAAAAAGAAAAAGAAGGCGGTAAGTAGAAGGAAAAAGAAAAAGGAAGGAAAGGCGGTAGGAAGAAAGAAAGAAGAAAAGGAAGGAAAAGCGGTAGGAAAAAGAGAAAGAATGGAAGGCTGTAGGAAGACGGAAAAAAGAAAAGAAAGGTAAGGCGGAAGGAAGAAAGAAAAAAGAAAAGGAGAGAAGGCGGGAGGAGGAGGGAAAAAATAACGGAAGGCGATAGGAAGAAAGAAAAAGAAGGGGAGGCTGTAGGAAGAAGGAAAAAAGAAACAAAAGGGAAGGCCTTAGGAAGAAGGAAAAAAGAAAAAGAAAGGAAGGCGGTAGGAAGAAAGAAAAAAGAAAAGGAAGGTAAAAAGAAAAAAAAAAGGAAGGGTAGGAAACGGAAAAAAAAAAAAAAAAGGAGAAAGGAAAAGAAAGGAAGGCGATAGGAAGAAAGAAAAAACGGTAGGAAGAAGGAAAAAGAAAAGAAGAGAAGCCGGTAGGAGAAAAAAAAAAGAAAGGAAGGCGAGGGAAGAAAGAAAAAAGTCGGTAGGAAGACGGAAAAAAGAAAAAGAAGAGAAGCCGGTAGGAGAAAGGAAAAAGAAAGGAAGGCGATAGGAAGAAAGAAAAAAGTCGGTAGGAAGAAGGAAAAAAGAAAAAGAAGAGAAGCCGGTAGGAGAAAGGAAAAAGAAAGGAAGGCGATAGGAAGAGAGAAAAAAGTCGGTAGGAAGAAGGAAAAAGAAAAAGAAGAGAAGCCGGTAGGAGAAAGAAAAAGAAAGGAAGGCGATAGGAAGAGAGAAAAAGTCGGTAGGAAGAAGGAAAAAAAAAAAAAGAAGAGAAGCCGGAGGAGAAAGGAAAAGAAAGGAAGTAGGAAGAAAAGGAAGAAAAAAGAAAAAGAAGAGAAGCCAGTAGGAGAAAGGAAAAAGAAAGGAAGGCGATAGGAAGAAAGAAAAAAGAAAATACAAGGAAAAATGTGAAAGCGAAAGGAAATGAAATAATGTAAAGGATGAGAATAAAAGGAAAATGACATTAAAATGAAAAATTCTCTCAAGAAGCCAAAGAGAAGAATGAAAAGGAGGCGAACGAGTAATTGTAAATAAACATTTAAAAAACTGCACATAAACAATAATGATGACAATGAAGGCGAAGAAAAAGAAGAAAAACTAAAGATTAGTAAGAATATTTTTGATTTAAAGAAAGAAAGTATAGTAGGAATCTAGGGGGAAATGATAGAGAAATGAGCTGACATGAACAGATAGATAGATAGATAGATAGATAGATAGATAGATAGATAGATAGATAGATAATGAACAAAATGAGATAGATTAGTGAGAAATATTTTGTAGTGAACGAAAGAAAGAACGAAAATTTAGTAGAAGATAGATAGATAGATAGATAGATAGATAGATAGATAGATAGATTAGTGGGACAATGTTAAATGTGAAAGAAAAAAGAAATAAAGTTTAGTTGAAGATAAGTGGAAGTAACAGATAGATAGATAGATAGATAGATAGATACATAGATAGATAGATAGATAGATATGAAAAGTTTGAGAGATAGATAGATAGATAGATAGATAGATAGATAGATAGATAGATAGATAGATAGATTAGTGGGACAATGTTAAATGTGAAAGAAAAAAGAAATAAGAAAAGGTTTAGTTGAAGATAAGTGGAAGTAACAGATAGATAGATAGATAGATAGATATGAAAAGTTTGAGCGATAGATAGATAGATAGATAGATAGATAGATAGATAGATAGATAGATAGATCAGAGAGGCAAAGTTAAAAGTGAAAAAAATAAAGAATAAAAAAGAAATAATGTTTAGTTGAAGATAAGTGGAAGTAATAGATAGATAGATAGATAGATAGATAGATAGATAGATAGATAGTAAAATAGAGAAAGAGAGACATGATCTGACAGACATAGGTTAAGGTGAACATACTGTTCTAATGAGAGAGATAAGTCTGAAAGAATGTGAAAGAAAGAAACAAACAAACAAACAAGCAAGCGTAACCCGAGAATTTGAAAAAGGAAAATAGGTTGAAGATGTAAGGAAAAATGTAGGTGTGCTAAAACAAAAAGACGTGATGAAGCGACGCGTAGAAGAAAATGAGAAAATAATAAGAGCGATGAAGTCAACGAACAATAATGGAGTTATAAATGCAACACCGCCATGATGGTGAATTTTACTTCGCGTTGTGTTGTTGTGCCGAACGCAGGCTGGTGGTATTGACATTCTGTGCCAGCTGCGTACACGAGCATTTCTTCTTTTGTTTGCTATTTGTCTTATTAGTGCGTTCATCTGAATGGACTCGCTGAATGTGAGGATTAAACCGACTTACGTCACGTCAAATAAGAAATCAGCTTTCCCGAAATGTTTGTATTAATATATAATTAATGTTTCTCGCTCAGCTTTTAATTTCTGTTTCTGCTGACGCGGAATCGAATCGAGAAATGGACAAACGAAAATAAAATATAGTTTCCTTAGTTTTTAGTATCTCATAACCAGCTCTATGTTTACGATTTACCAGCTGTAACAGCAAAATTGTCGAAATCGTATAACAGCAGAATTGTCCATCAAATTATTTAATATCTGAAAATGCACTAAACTAACCGAGCTTCTTTTTTCAGGTTATCAGTCAAGACTCTTAGTCATCTTCACACCATTTGCAGTGAAAATCATTGATAAACCCTTTGTGTTATTCAGCTAAAAAGAGAACAGATTAAAATCGTTTTGTGCCTGTCCCACTATATCTTCCAAGCTGAGCAATGGGGAGAGTAAAATGATTATTCAGGCCTTCAGTAATGATACGACATTCATACTCTAGCTTCCATCTTCAAAGTCCATTCAAGAACCATCAAGAAAGAGGGAACAGTAGAGAGGAAAACTGGATCAAAAGGTTACAACAGGAAGAGGGATCATTTCAACTTTGAGCTAAAGAGATCAATTAGAAAGCATCCAACTTAATTCATAACACGTTTGGCACGTGAGAGAGGAGTTTCAGCAATGACAGTCCAAATAGCAGTGAAAAAAAAGATTTGAATATGAAATATTCAATATATATATATATATATATATATATATATATAGAGAGAGAGAGAGAGAGAGAGGTTGGTAAATCAAATAACTAGATACTCGCAACTGTATATGCGTTTATACACAGGTAAGCAAATAAATATGTACTAAATTTACTTTAAGGTGTAAAAGATAGTACTCACTATGCTAAGAAATATATATTAATATACATATACCTAAGTTTAGAGTGCAACTTAAGTTTCGTTTTTTTACCAACTCATCAGACACGAAATATTACTTTGATTAAAAAAGAAGTATGTATATGTATATTTATTATATATATATATATATATATATATATATATATATATATATAATGAATTATACATAATATTATTGGAATCTTCTTGTAGTTCAATCTTGTGGTTTATGAAACTAAGACTCATATATTGATGGCACACACAGAACGCTGCCGGTCTCCTAGAGAGGATAGGGAAAGAAAGCGAAAGGAATGGTCTGCTCATCAACTGTAATGAGACAGAAAGTGTTGTTGTCAGCGAAATAATAAGCCTAAGAGGCGAGCTACAAAATGGAGATATCAAAATCAAACAAGTAAAGCTGTTTAACTAGCTGGACATTTTTTTAACAAGCCACGGATTATGTGACACAGAAAACCCGAAGCTGCAATGGAAATGCGAAAAGCTAAACAAAACATTAAGAAACAGAAGAGAAAACTTGAAGCAACAGACCCGTGGTTCTACAGAAGGATGATTAGAATAACACGGACGGGGAATGTGAGCAAGAAGAAAGTTTTAAAGAAAACAGGAAAAAAAAGGACATATCCATAGAATCGATTAGAGGCAGCTGTAATTTATGATATACATAATGAGGAAAGATAGCTTGAGAATTTGATACTCCCATGATATGATGAATACATATCATGGGAGTATCAAATTCTCCAAGCCAGCTTTCCTCATTATGTATATCATAAATTAAAGCTACATCGATTAGCATATCTAACGAACTTGTGTAAATGAATGACAACACAGGGACTTGGAATGATAGTAAGCAGACAAATATTACTTGGAACTGAAACAGATATGAAATTGCGGATAGGCTTGATCGCCCACATCACTGTGCATCTAAAAAATGGCCGTGTTTATATTTGAGTCTATAGGTAATCATTGGTTTGATTTATATTTTGAGTCTATAATCATTAGCCGAGTTTATACATAAGCCTATATTGCAATCATTGATCATGTTCATGCTAAGTTATATATGTAATCATTGGGTGGTTTTATACTTGAGTCTATAGGTAATCACTGGTCACGTTTATACTTGAGACTATAGGTAGTTTTTATCTGTAGAGAATCATTGGTTGTGTTTATACGTGATTCCAAAAGTAATCATTACCCGGGTTTATACTTGAGTCATTAGTTAATCACTGGTCGCGTTTATACTTGAGTCTATAGGTAGTCATCGGTCGTGTTTATATTTTAGTCTGTAGAGAATCATAGGTTGTGTTTATACTTGATTCTAGAAGTAATCTTTGGCCGGGTTTATACTTGAGTCTTTAGGTAAACACTAGTCGTGTTTAGACCTAAGTCTATAACATAACATTAGTTGGATTTGTGCCTAAGTCTGTAAGTAAACATTGTTTCAGCTCATACTTGAGTATATTGATATATATTGAACTCATTTTTACTTGATTCTATAAATAAACATATTTCTAGTTTATATTTCATTCTACTGATAAATATTGGCCACGTTTATATATATTTTGTTCCTACTGAGATTATCTGACTGTGATAGATATACTGAGAAAAAGTGGTAGTTTCAAAGAAACATGAATAGATACAGAGAGAAATAGATACAAACAGATAAAAATTGTCCATATTTATAAAATCTTGGCATATCCCTATACGAAAGCTACTGGTGGCCCGCTGGCTAGCCGCCGATGACAACGCCAGCGGTCCTCTGGTGGCAGCCACCGGCGGGCCACTAGCGTTCTGCCTGTGGTAACATTACCGAGACGAACACCCTGGAGGTCTGACAGTTGGCCAACAGTGGTAAACGCTAAGGGAATGACACCTAGTGACACACTGGTGGCTTGCGTGTAGGGATAGACTGTAAAGAAAATGAAAGATACATACATTGATATGACACTGAGCGCTGAGACAAACTTCGGATTTAGCACAAACTACCCAGTAGGGGTAAAAGTTGGCTGGTTGCATTCAATGTCTCGAAAACCGAACTAGTTACATTTCATCATCCCTGAACGGACCCTAAATTATCCTCTATTGCGATGAACAGGTGTTCTTTCAGGGAGATCCCATGACTTGACCGCTTATTTGGACTTAAACACTAGCAAGACCACAAAACGAACTCGTACATACGATCCATCGTTAAAAGATGTTGGAAAAATGGTCAGTTCCCTCTACCGTTCCAGTAAGTACCTGACTCCATCAGCCTCCCACCCCACTTTTTGTTCCGCAAAGGTTCAAAAGAAGTCGGAATTTAGAGTCTTAAAATATATCGTATCTTTTAGTTAAACAGTTTTGGTCCCTTGAATTTTTTTGTTCTTTGTTTATTTTTTTAACATTTTTTTTTGTCTTCCTTTTTATTATTATTATTTAGTTACTTTTCCTTGAATTATTTTTTTATCTGGTAAATTGTTTATTAACAACTTGTTCTCATTTGGTTCAGGGCAGAAAAAAAGATGAACAGTTGTACGACTTGCAACTTTTTCTCTCCTCTAGCCGCTCGCTAAACTCCAGGATTCGATGAATCTGTAAAAAGTAAAAAATATATATACATAAATATTGTATTTATAATTTTCATATTGTTTTTACATATTTCAATACAGCTTTAAAATATTGTAGTGACAATAATAGCGTTATATTGTCAAAAACTCTTCGACGTCATTCTCTTGTTCATCTTCCGATTTAGCACAAACGACCCAGTGGCTTAAAAACAGGCTGGTCACATTCAATGTCTCGAAAACCAAACTAGTTACATTCCATCATGGCCGATCGGACCCAAAACTACCGCCAGTCAGGAAGAACGGATGTCCCCTCGTAGAGGCACCGTGCCTTGGGAGACTATTGGGCCTCAATTTCGAACATGACCTCTTGTGGAACTCGTACATACAATCCATTGCTAAGGGTGCAGATAAAATGATCTGCTCCCTGTACCGCTCTAGTAAGTACCTGACTCCTCCTAATATTCTCTAACATTACAGGAGTCAGCTGAGGCCGAAAATGGAGTACTGTTGTCATATTTGGGCAGAAGCTGCTCAGCCTTCACTCTCCAGCCTTGATAGAGTCCAAAAGCATCTCCGAGCCCTTGTAGATGACGAATTGTTTTCCACGCTTCAACCTCTCTCCTACAGATGAGATGTGGTAAACCTTTCGCTGCTCGATCGCTGATGTAGGGACATTATTATTATTATTATTGGCAACTGATCTCTCTTCCAATTTAGCACAAACTACCCTGTGGGGTAAAAACGGGCTGGTTACATTCAATGTCTCGAAAACCAAACTAGTTACATTCCATTATCGCCGATCGGACCCCGAAACTAACATTAGTCACGATGAACGGATGCCCCCCCTCGGGGAGGCACTGTGCATTGAAAGACTATTAGGCCTCGAACTCAAATCTGACCTCAATTAGAACACGTACATACGATCTCTTGCTAAAAATGCAGGTAAAATAGTCGGCTACCTGTACCACCCCAGTAAGTACCTGACGCATCAAGCTATCCTTTACCTTTACAAGAACTAGATCAGGCCTAAAATTGAATAACTTTGTTATATTTGGGCGGGGGATGAAGGGTTAACTTTGAGTCCAAAATCGTCTCCGAGTCCCTGTGGGTGACGAATTATTTTTCCGCCCTCCAAATTTCGCTCCCACAGGCGGTATGTAGCAAACCGCTCGCTGCTGTTTTCGCTATTTCCATGGAAAGTCGTCGGACGAACTGCATTCCCTGGTTCCGTCAGTACAAACCTTTACATCAGGGACACGCCATACAACATACATAGCAATGAAAAAAAAGATTTGAATATGAAATCGCAAGTACTAGATTGGCGTAAACATAAAGAGTCAACTTTCACTTTCGAACGTTAAGAGATAGATAGATAGATAGATAGATAGATAGATAGATAGATAGATAGATTGATAGATAGATAGATAGATAGATAGATAGATAGATAGATAGATAGATAGATAATGTACAGACTGAGATAGGCCGATATATAATGGAGAGACTAAGATAGATAGATAGATAGATAGATAGATAGATAGATAGATAGATAGATAATGTACAGACTGAGATAGGCCGATATATAATGGAGAGACTAAGATAGATAGATAGATAGATAGATAGATAGATAGATAGATAATGTACAGACTGAGATAGGCCGATATATAATGGAGAGACTAAGATAGATAGATAGATAGATAGATAGATAGATAGATAGATAGATAGATAGATAGATAGATAATGTACAGACTGAGATAGGCCGATATATAATGGAGAGACTAAGATAGATAGATAGATAGATAGATAGATAGATAGATAGATAGATAGATAGATAGATAGATAGATACCCACAATCCCTTCGAATTCCATCGATGAGAAGTAAGTTCCGCTCGAAGAGCTTCGCCTCGCGAACCACTGTTCTGTGGAACCGACTCCCAAGAACATGTTGTCACCTCCTCCTATCCGCACAAATTACCCCTTAACGTAACACTCTACCTCGAGTAGCCGTGGGCCTTGTAAATAGTGAAGCTTAGAGTAAAAAAAAAAAAAAAAAAAGATCCTAATCTGTTCGTAAGTAACACTCTGGTAATCACGTAAGATGTTTCTCACAGAGTAAATATTTATTTGATCAATTGTGTTTTGAATTACCGATACATTTATCGCGCCTCGGCCATAGCACGATTAGATGCTTGCTTACCGCTATGCAAACGAATAACCTCTATTTGGCCAGAAAGGGATCAATGTTAATCCTTGAATTGGGGGCAATCCTTGAAGTCACCTATGAATTCTGTATCGCACTTGCAGGATCTAGAGTTCTACAAGTGAACTAATCGTACGATTAAGACGACGTGATGACTATGGAATGAAAAGGTAAAGACATGTGGAAATTAAGCGATGCTGCTAAGAGAATGCTACTGGGAATGGGACTGCTATAAGTAATATAGATAGATAGATAGATAGATAGATAGATAGATAGATTGAGATAGATAGATAGATAGATAGATAGATAGATAGATAGAAAGACTGACAGAGAAAAGAAACTAAAGACTACAGACAGAAAGATACGAAAAGGTTGAACAGACCGATGATATAGATAAATAGATAGATAGATAGATAAAAGACCTGATATATAAACAGAGAAAAGAAAACTAAAAAAGACTACAGACAGATAGAAAGATACGAAAAGTTGAGATAGATAGATAGATAGATAGATAGATAGATAGATAGATAGATAGATAGATAGATAGATAGAAAAGTAAAAGAGAGAGAGAGCAATGATCGGACAGAGATAGACAGACGTGAACAGAATGTGGTAATAAGATACAGATGAGCAAAGCCAGACATATATGAACTGAAAGAGATAGATATGTGCAGACTAAGATAGATAGATAGATAGAGAGAGAGAGAGGGGGGGGGAGAGAGATAATGTACAGACTGAGATAGGCCGATATATAATGGAGAGACTAAGATAGATAGATAGATAGATAGATAGAGAGAGAGAGAGAGAGAGAGAGAGAGAGAGAGAATGTACTGACTAAGATAGGCCGATATATAATGGAGAGACTAAGATAGATAGATAGATAGATACCCACAATCCCTTCGAATTCCATCGATGAGAAGTAAGTTCCGCTCGAACAGCTTCGCCCCGCTAACCACTGCTCTGTGGAACCGACTCCCAAGAACATGTTGTTATCTTCTCCTATCCGCACAAATTTCCCCTTAACGTAACACTCTACCTCGAGTGGCCGCGGGCCTTGTAAAGAGTGAAGACAGATGGATAGATAGATTGATAATGTATAGAGTAAACATAGATAGATAGATAGATAGATAGACTCTGTTAATACAGGAATGTAAATAACTTCATATATATATATATATATATATATATATATATGTGTGTGTGTGTGTGTGTGTGCGTGCGCGCGTGTATGTGTGTTGCCTATATTTTCTCTCTTCAGTTGTTCCTATTTTTCTCTACAGCAGCCATTTTAAACTACTTAATTTCTTACGGCGTTCCTCACCAACATATTGCAAACCATTTCGATAATTATATACGTGTGTGTGTGTGTGTGTGTGTGTGCGTGTGTGTGTGTGTGTGTGTATCTGTGTGTGTGCCACAGTAAGAGATGAATTCATACGTGATTATTCCAGAAAGCATCCAGTTATTACTAATATCTCGCAGACCAGTTGCGCGGCCTCGATGCACTTTGGTAATTAATAACAGCGACATTACTACGCATGCGTGCATACTTTACAACGAGTGAACTCAGACCAGATTTTATTTTCTCTCTGCAGTGCTTTTCAGATAGCAAAAATTGCCGTCTCGAATGATTTCACTTCATCTAGGAAATTTGGGAAGACGGCCGGCTGATGGTTATTTCCAAAGATGACTTTTAGAAAGACTGAAAAAAAACGGAGAAATAATAATAATAATAATAATAAACATATATGTTAATTTTCGTTGAGATTCGACAATAGGTAACGCTGATCTCTACACTCTTGTCTTGCTTATATTATCTGAGAAGTCGGAAGTATGTCTTTGATTGCTATTAGGCTGGAAACTCAATAATCGACTGATGTGCTTCTAAAAGCATTATAACTTAATCCAACATTTCTAGATAAATCTTACTATCCATAATTCACTTAATTCTCTACAAGGGAACGATAATCTTTCTCCTACACACGACATCACACTATTCTCTGCTCTGAATTTAAACGTTGTTATAAAGTAATCCAAGTATATCTCTGCTTTCTTTTCTTCTTATACACCGACAAATCTTCAGACCCAATCTTGCTAAGCTTCCATTCGTTGGTCGATATCGTTTTAAACCATTCTGTGAAGCTTCAATATTCATGCTTCATACACACGTCTTCTTTAAGCAAATTCCCTGTAACTTTTCTATAAATATTTTCATAGTAATTGTTATGACGTACGTTCCTCTATCTAATCTCTATGGCGCCTAGACTTTATGAATTTAAGCGCAGGACTGGATTAGCGTAAACATGAAATACAGGAACAGAGAATGCCTGGTTATTAGATTATTTTTTTCTAAAATAGAAGATGGGTGGCCTTTCTTAGTCGTCTGTCATCTCAATGTAATTCTCTATATTAAAAAAAAAAAATCTTCAAAAAATAAAATATACTTTTCTGAAACTGTATTTGACAATTAGCTTATTTAAAGTATAATTAATCTCTTTTGAAAATAATATCATTTACTTCTTTAAGTTGCAAATAACACAGAAATGTATTTTTAAAACAAAACACTAGCTATATATATCTATATATATCTATATCTATATCTCTCTCTCTCTATATATATATATACGCTCAATACAGATTAGAAGAAATTATATATATATATATATATATATATATATATATATATATATATATATATATATATAAATTTCCGTTTTTACTTTGTATTGAACCCTTGACAATAGTATTTTTTGGTTTTGTAATTTATTCCGTCTCCACCAATCCTATACTTGGGCATATATGTATATATATATATATATATATTTTCAAAACAAGGAATGTATTGATTTTAATTTTAAAAGTCTCTAAGGCCCTTTCAACCAACATCTCATCAGGAGACAATCGTTGGATCAACGAAAAGAATATTAACGACAATGAAGAGCAAAAAGAGGGGGAAAACACTAAAAATAACAAACAAGTGTATATACTTGTAACGAGGGGAGGGGAAATAATCGTGTAAATAAATTGCGAGGGACAGTTAAAATAAAATATCCCCCAACAGATTAAGAGACTTTACAAATTATTTCTGCCGGCAGAGATAAGGTTTCCTTAATCCTATGCAGACCGATTCCAAAATCTTCAAATGATTGTTGCAATCGGCTGTATGAATAATTTTAAACCACTCTTTTTTAAACAACTTGCCGCAGGCTATATTCTCAACTAAATGTTGAGCAACAGCCGATTCCATATTCATGGGGGGTGGAAGATAGCATATTTTATCTATCTTACCAAGTCGTATATTGGAAGGTACATGCTGATTGATTCTAGTTTCAAGATGCAAGGTGGTACGCCCCACATAACCAGCAGCACACTGGCAATTAAATTCATATACTAAATTACTCAATTTGATGTAGGGCAATACATCCTTGTGAAAAAGACGGAAACACAGATATATATATATATATATATATATATATATATATATATATATATATATATATAGATAGATAGATAGATAGATAGATAGATAGGTATTGATAATATTAGTATATATATATATATATATATATATATATATATATATATATATATATATATATATATTTATATATACATAAATTTCCAAGAGGATAGAATCCAGAATTAGAATTACTACAATACATAAGTAGAAATGCTACAATATAGAAGGATAAATATTGCTTCTTGAATTTTTATAGGTCTGATGAATTGGATCGTGATTACGATTCCAATGTAATAAATTATATATATATACATAATATAATATAATATAA